>VMDO01011161.1:0-68195 GCA_007922755.1 Pedetes capensis | reverse complement strand
TGTTGAAGGGCACTTTGGTTGATTCCATATCTTTGCTATTGTGAAAAGCGCTGCATTGAACATGGAGATGCAGGTGTCTCTATGGTATGATGACTCATCTCCCTTTGGGTAAATTCCCAATAGTGTTATAGCTGGGTCATATGGTAGTTCTATTTTTAGTTTTTTGAGGTACCTCCATATTGATTTCCATAGTGGTTGCTTTTTATGCAGGCATCTGCTCTTTGCTAATCCTGGTTGTCACGGTACTTTGCTCAGTCTTTTAATATTCAGCCATGTATCCTCATGTCTGCATTCTCTTTCATATGCAACCTCTTCATCATTTTTCTTCTCAATTAATTTTTACCTAAATCTGTTTGTGCACTAGGAAATGGTACCACTTCAGAAAGGGGGGATGGCCTTTTCATCAGTGTCACCAAAATATCACCTCTTTGTTGATCATGTTGGTTTCTACTTTTAATTAGGTTTCTCGACTCTACCATTGATACCTTGTATTAATATACTACCTATGAACCTGCTGTGCTGCAGTAGGTAGCACAGGAAACTTATTTTTTCCCAGAGGAAGGTCGTTTGTAGTCTCCTTTTTGAGAGGTAGGCAGCCTTGTCTACCATGGTGCAGGGTAGGCATATGTGACCCAAAAATATTTGTTGATTTAAATAAGGAAAATCTCTATTTTAAAAAATAAAACCCTGAAATTCCAGAAGGATCTAAAAGAAAGCTACATAAAATACTGACCTGTACAGAAAGTTGTGCTTGAGAATCCTATAAGATAGGCAGAGAGTGGACAATAACTTTTCTCTGGACTCCGGTAGAAGTGAAACACCCAAAGGATGTCATAAGGAAAATACAATGATCACTTTCCATTGTTCATTGTTGTTTATTCTTTTTGTATGGGGGGGGTCATGTTACAGAAAGAAAACCAATGCAAGTGCATAGTTGGATATGGAGGGGCAGTCGAGAAGATGGAGGCTTTTATGGTCTGCATGATTGTGTATGCCTCAAATTCATTTCTTCCACTCCTAACCTGCAAGGTGATGATATTACGAAGTAGGATCTTTGGGAGGTGATTTGATCATAAGGATGAAGACTTCACTATTGGGATGAGTGCCTCTGTAAAAGACACCCAAGAGAGACCTCTTATCCCTTCCACCATGTGAAGCCATAGCAAGAAGATGCTGTCTATGAGGCAGAAAGGGGACCCTCACCAGACCCTAAATCTGCATTGATCCTGGAATCCCCAGCCTCCAGAACTGTGAGAAATAAATACCTGTTGTTCAATCTGTGGCATTTTGCTGTCCCAGCTTGAACAGACTAGGACAAAGAGTCGCATACCTTGCCTTTAACCAGAAGTCATCATTGATTCAACTTGTGTTGAGTCTGACTCTGCTGCCAGTCCTTGCAAGAAGGCTTCAAGAAGAGAAACCAGTAAAAGAAGGATTTGTATGTTGGAAAAAGAGATTGACAGGCTGACTTGAAGTATGCTTAATTTTAGGAAAAAGTGTGATAGAATGTAATTACTTGAAGTGTGTAAAATTAATAGAACACAGATTTAGGGATGTTTGGATAATCATCCAAACCATGATTACCATTAGATTGGTGTACATACACAGTAAAACAACTATGAACACCAAAACAAAGATAAAATCACTGAAGGAGAAACACAAAAAATGTAGCTCAATCTAACTTCTACGTTGAAAAGCAAAAGAATGCATCATTTAATAATAATGTGGAATGTCATACAAGATGGCATTTCATAAGAGATTCTATAATATTTACCCTACAAAGCTATGTACTTAGATTAAGACTACAAATATGTTTTTATTTTTGGTTTTCAGTCATGTAAAAATTAGACTTGACAGCATTCCTTAAAAAGGACTCAAGTTCCAGTTCAATGGAAATAGCAGTTAGAAAACATAGTATCTTACTTAGAAGTAGCCATAGTTAATAGGAGAGGTTGTTCAGGCAAAGGGATATATTTAGGACAGTGTGTCACATTCCTGTAAAAGAGAGAATGTTAGCCAAGTGAGGTGGCTCATGCCTGTAATTCCAGCAATTCAGGAAGCAAAGGCAGGAAGATTACAAGTTTGAGGCCAGATGAAACCTGCATAACTTAGTGGGACCCTGTCTCAAGATAAAAATGAAAAATGGCCTGGGAATGAAGCCCAGTAGTAGAGTGAAGCCCTGGGTTCAACCCCTAGTTCAACCACACACACACACACACACACACACACACACACACACACACACACACACACACAAAGTCATGCATTGGAAAATACATAGGGTTCCCTGATTTAAGAAGGCAAAAATAGAACTGGAAAGAAATGCACTCCTTGTGTCTTTGTAAAAGGAAGTAATTTATGTTGGCCATTCTATTGCCTAAGAATAAACACACCACTATGCATTTCTTTCAATAAAATATTGTTAGTTGCACGCAAGGTATTTCAACCCATGAGCTGTATAATAAACTAGTGATAGATTCACCTTGTGTCAGTTCAGGTCATTGTGTCCCTGGGAAGCATAATTCTCTGCCCCTAGATGTACACCAAAATTAGAATGTTCTCTTCCCACTGAACTATTGTATTCCTTGAGATTGGATCAATTTATCATCTAAATCATCTAAGGGTTATCCCTTCCCTCCCTGAAATTTTAAGCTTTGACAATGGGACAATGGTTCTAGCAAAAATGCATGCCTTCATATTTGTCCCTTGGGAATTTGGGATGAGGTCATGTTATGGCACAGGTATAATTTATGTGTTTGTGGGGAACATTGTATTGTGGAACTCCCCATCTTGATTTCAAAATTCTTGCTCATGACCTCTTGCTCACCAAGTTATGACATAGGGCATTCACCGAAAGGTTAGTAAAAAGCACAACACAGAGAATTCCCTTACTTTCTCTAGCTGGACTCACTTATACTCATCTATTAGAGAAAAATTGCTAGATTGTATTAGGGTCAGATCATCTTCCTAGAAAGGCAAAGGGTCGCAAGGCCAATGCTAGAAATCTACTTTTTGTATTCTCTGTTTCACTGCTCTACATCTCCAGCATGCCAATTCAGGTACCCAATCCCCAATACTGAATCAGTATCTCCTCCCAGTGTTGGTTCCTATCAGTATCATACCTAGTGTTCATTGAGATTAAGCTGTAAGCTCCTTTTTAGGATATTTACGTTTTAAAGCTTATCTTCGAAGTAAAATGAAAAGTTTTGCCTTTGTATGGGAATTTCTAGATTACTTCATGAGCACGAACACCCAATTTTTACTTCATGGTAATGTCATTTTTCCTTTGGGTACAGGAGGAGGACAACAGAACTGCCTGTAGGACACATTAGCTCATCTGCCCTGCCTCCCCACCTTGTGCAAAAAGTGGAGGAGCGATCTTAAAGTTCCATTCCTTGACATTCTCAAATTTGCTTCTGAAATATGAGTAATACTTCTAGCTAAGAGAATTACAGTTACCTGTTGATAAACTCTAGATGGTTAATTGAAACAAAAAGATCCCATGTACACAAAAATAAGTCCTCTTTTTATAACTAGAATATGGAGGAAAGGAAATTCAAGTGCAAATTCAGGACAGATGGATTTATTTTTTAGAATAAGTAATACTTGACTACATGAGGGGAAGTTAGATCCCTACTTCTAAAACACATCTTAGTAAGTGCCAATTAAACTATATTAAACCATAAAATATATACTATATTAGACATAGTACTGACTTATAAAAGCATAAGGACAAAATAACATATAGGACAGGAGTTTCTCTAACAGGAAAACAAAGAGAGCTCAAGAGAAAATATTTACTTGAATAAAGATTAACATCTTCTCATATATGAGAAATAATTTAAAATATGAAAATTTTGTTACATGGATATAAAAGTTCATATCTATAATATACAAACAATATTTGGAATATAATAAAAGGATGAATGACCTCATAGAAAAATGGACCAGAGGTATGAGTAGAAGATATTCATAGACCTAATAAGTGTAGAAAGCAGTAAGGCTTACTTCATAAGGATTCAGAGAAATGCATATTCAAAGAACAAAATTGCAATATTTTACCTATCAAACTGACAGGTCTTTTCTTTCACCTGGTGCTTAAATTAAAAAAAAAAAATCTATTTCAAACCAGTAGGGAAAACCTGCTGTGTGTGGCTTCTAGAAAATGGCATGTTAGACTCCCTTCATTGTGGTTCCTGCCTGATGGGATTTTTGAGGGTAGCTTTATCTACTTTCAATGAGGATTTCCAAAAATAAAAAACATACAGAATACCACAGAAAGCCCTTTAATATATGTCAACTAGATTTAGCTTTTATCAGGACTCTAAAGCAGTTTTGATCAAAAAATATATGACCTAATCTTAGATATGATGCACATATATGGAATGCATCAAAAGTCTTACATGCAAACAATTTGACCCTATACTTCAAACTCCAGAGAATTATTCTTAGGTAATAATATAAATTTTGAATAATGATTTATATTGCAATTGTTAGTAATATCAATAGGAAATAGCTTATGTGTTTACTTCTTCTGAAGGAGCATTTATATTTTTATGAAATGAAGAATAAAATACTTAAACTGCTTTTAAAAAGTTGGGCAGCTGGGCACAGTGGTACCTGCCTGTGATCCCAACTGTTCAGGAGGCTGAAGCAGGAGGATTACCTGCTTGAAGACAAAGACCACCTGTGTAGCTTAGTGAGACCTTTTCTCAAAATTAATAAAATTAAAAATAAAATTAAAAATAAATAAATAATTAAATGAAATGAAATTAAAAATGGCCTTGGGGTATAACCCAGTGGTAGAACACTTGCAAAATATGTGCAAGGCCCTGGGTTCAACTCAATCCAAGTCATTAGATCCACAAAGCCCTGCTCTTTTCATAACTTCTCCTACTAACCAACAGGTATTATTCTCATAGATGAGACAGGCACAGTGCTCAGTGATTTAATACTTACATCCATATCCTTATAAAAGCTCTGAATTTAATACTCAGATGAGGATGAGTACATGGCTCACCATTGTCCCATGGAGGTCATGTTTGGCTCTGGATATCTGAACTTCCATTTTTAAACACTTAGACCAATTGCTGCTATGATAAGAATGAGGCTTCTTAAAAAAATGAACAAATACAGGATCCATCCAGAATGCTGACTCCTGAAAACATGCTTATTATTTTGTTTTGTGTTATTTTTTCAAGATATTTATTTATTTATTTGTTTGTTTGTTTATTTATTTATTTAGCAGTACTAGGGGTTAAACCTAGGACTTCATGCATGGTAGGCAAGCACTCCACCACTGAGTTGCATCCCCAACCTCTCCCCCTTATTTTAACTTTTATTTTTGAGGCAAGGTCTCAACAAGTTGTGTAAGCTGCCTCTGGCCTTAAAACTGTGGTCCTTCTGCCTCAGCCTTCCTAGTAGTTCTGATTATGAGCATGTACCAAGAGCCTGGGTCATTTTTCTTCATAATTTGATTTCAATCTTGTCCCAGTAGAGCACATGCCTTAGACAGATTGGCAAAGAGCTAGATATATCACCTCTTTGGTAGGAATAAACTCTCCTACGAGACCTCTGTTATTGTTCTTTGTACATTTTTACCATAAAATACAGTTATTTAAAAACATAAATATATGCCTCAAAGATTATCACACAGCAACCATTTTGTATCATCATTCTAAGAAGTAGAAATTTGCCAACTACCCCAAAGTCCCTTCCATTTGTGTTTTCTCAATGATAACTGCTTCCTCTTCCTATAAGCAACTATTACCCTTTCTTTTTAGTAATGATTTTTAATCATCTAAATGCATCCCTAGGCACTTTAGTTTTCTCTCCCCATTTTAATATAATATATTTTAAAAGTCTTTCTTAATTTGCAAGTTATTTCTGCATACTTTTTTCTTACAACTTATTGGCATAATATTACTCTTAAAATAATCCTTTATAGGTGGTGACAGGCTATGCCTGTAAATAAATCCAGCTACTGAACATGAATAGTTAGTCTGTGTTCAAAGAAGGATGAATCAACCTTTAAACCTCAACAAATAACTCAGTTTCAGTTCCCCTGATATGACTATTCTCCAGTTTTTATTTATTTTAATGCTATTTTAGGAAGGGAAATTGTTTTAAAATTAAACCTTAAAGTTTATTATATTTGAAGAAATGAAAGTGGAGGAATAGATGAAATAGGGATGTGTGGAGTCTTCTGGTTTAAGGCAGCAGAAGCCCACTGAGGTTAGCTAAATGATGAAGGGTGTATTTGTTCTAATGGCCCCAGCATGTTGCAGATTGTTAAAAACTTCACCTGATTAGGCCATTAGTAAGAGTGCTCTAGGCCATTGTATCACAAATTAAAGTGCATATGGATCATCTGAGGATTTTATGGAAGTTTAACTTCTGATTCAGGTACCCTTCCAGTGACCTCCAAGGTGTGGTTAGTGCTGTTGGTCCATGTATTCCCCTTTCAGTAGTGAGGAACCTATGGATTCTCCTATTGTATATCAGAAAGTATGGAGAATAAAGTGTGTGTACAAGTAGGATGGTGGTCACATAAGATCACAGGCATCTATTATGGGATATCAACATAAAAACTCTAAAGAAATTTTGGGCAGAAGTACCTACCAAGCCTCTGAAGAAATTACACCTGATAATAACTAGCTTTCCCCCTCTGGCTCCATGTAATACCTTTCCATATCCACATACACACCCTCATCCCTAAATCCACTCTGCCATTCTATAAAATGAAGTTCATAATAATGACTAGTACCTGCCTTGAGGAAACAGATAAATCCATTGTTCCCTCCCCTGTAAATGAAATTATCATTCCTAAAATTTTGTGGATGAGTTAGAAAGTTAAAAAAATACAGCATGCTGGGCTGTCTTGGGTTTATTATTTAATCTTAACTCTGTCTCCTAGTTAAGCGTATATTGTTTAATGAAGTAACACCCAGGTTTAGAAATTACCAAGCAGGTGTTTAAAAGACATCAGTAAGCATTTCTGCTATGGTCTAATTAGTGTTCTAATACATTTTACAGTGCACAGTCATCATTATTTCTTCTTCATTAGTTGCTGATATATTATATAATGCATCTTATAAAAATACTCCTACCAAGTTTTGGAAAATATAGCTGCATACAGAGGATGAAAGGCTATGAATGTATGTTCTTTAAAAGATAAATTTTATGCCCACATATAAAACAGTTCATAATCTGGGCTTAATATTTATTTGTATCTGATAAAATAAACTTGTAAATATTTATGTTTGTCTTATTCTGCTTACTGTTTATTGTAGAATTTTATATAGTTAGAAGGATGGGCCTTAATTATTGCTGTTGGCAGGAAGTTTTGTAGCAATTAAAATGAGGTGTTTCACTGCCTCCGCTACATTTGCACATTTTGGGCTGGATGTATTTATATACTTGGAAATTAGATTATTAGAGGGTCAACCTTGAAAAAATACTGTAAGGGCATCAAACCAGTAGGACAATGAAGAAGGCTGAGGCAACCTATATTTGCCTTGGTTTTACAAGGGTGGCTTGGAAGCTGCTTGTGTCATTTGAAGCTACAGGTCTTTTATGGAACAGCTTGTCCAATAACATCTATTTAAATCTCCTCATCCTTGACTTACTTGGTTTTAGCATCGGGTTAGTTGAGCCAACTTGGGATAGACCCTGTACATAAAATAGTGTCCATAATCTTCAAGTTTTGTACACTAGAAAATTCAGCAAAGAGTGGGGAGACAGGTCGAGATGGCAGATTTTTAACACTCTCTAAGAGACCTGGTGAAACAGGAGAGTTAAAATACTGAAATATAGACTCTATACTGAACAGAGAAAAACAACAAAAATGAAAAGAAATAAAAAAGAAAAAGCAGAATGAGTTGGGTAGATAGTCTCAACTGCAGATAAAAAGAAGAAAAACAGAGAAAACAGATAAACAGATAAAACAGATAAAAAGAAAAAAAAAAACAACATGGAAAGACAAAGACTGTCCTCAGAAAGGAGGTACTGAGAGAATCCCAGCAGGAAAAGAAAACTTTTACCCTAACCTGAAAATAAGAGCCCCCTGCACTGTAACTCAGAATGGTGACAAATAAGAACTAATCATTGAATGGGGCCTCTGGGAACATGGTGCCAAGGTGCCTGAGGGGCACAGATTAGGCACAAACCAAGTGTTATCTGAGAGACAGTCCTATTCATTTCTACCAACTCCCTTGGGAACAGCCTTAGTCATTAAGGAACTACAGTGTCCAGCACCTCTTAGAGCCAGACTAGTTCCCAGTTAAATAAACAAATAGTAGAGCATGCTGCCATCTTCCCTGAGGAGTTAGTTCCTGCTGGGTACCCTCCAGCCATGTGGACTTTCCAGGTGGTCCACCTTCAACTCTGACTCTATGCATCAGGGCCTGAGCCGGTGATCTTGGTGAATTGTCTGTAGCTGTGTTTGGGAGAGAATTCCAAATGCATGGTGGTGCAGACCACATATCCTCGGGTCAGAGAGGTTTGGCAGGCTTAAGGAGACAAAGTGTCTAGGATCACCCTGAAGCCAGACTAATTTCCAAATACCTGGGTGGGCTACTGACTGACCCAACAGAGTAGGTCACAGTCAGTCACCCCCACACGCATGGAAAAATTGGCAGCATTCCCTCTATGATCAGGAATAGGACAGGATATCCACTTTCTCTTATTCAATATAGTGATTGAAGTATTAGAAATTGCAAGTGGACCCAATATGAGGGAGGGGAGGGAATGTGTGGGAGGGAGTGGATGAGGGGATAGGTGGGAGGGGGAGTGAGGACAGCTTAGAGGAGTAAAGAGGGAGAGAAAAAGTGCATACAATACAGGATGCTACTCTGAAAATAAAGAAGTCATACTCATAATTGTATACAACTGTCATTACATGTTAATCAAAAAGTCTCCCTTTATTTTCCTTTTTACTTTGTTCTTTATGTAAAATGTTTAAGGAGATTGAGGTATAAACAATCCTGATTGGATAATCACATAATGGATATGTGAATTGGATTATCTACCACTCCGTGTCCCATCAATATGTACAATTAAAATACCAACTTAAAAAAGTCATTAATAAATGACTATCGTTTTAAGGGGAAAAAAAGTAGATGGAAAGGTGTGCTGAGCATTCATGTTTCTGCCTCTGAGATCCTCAAGCTTGGCCACATTCTATTCCTTATCCATAGATTATTGACATTTTAGTTTTCTCCTAGCTTACCAGGCTATCTGCTGGCCCTCATGCCCATGCTCCCAGCCTAACTCCCTGTGACTTTGGCTGAAAGTGTGAAAAGCAAAGAGGAAAACCCACAAGAAGTATAATTTAATGTCGTATTATATTTTGTAGATTTTTCAAATGCTGTTAGTTTTCTTTCCTTTAAAAAGTGCATATATGGAAATATCATAATGAATCCCGTTAAGTTGTACACTAAAAAAGTTACTAATAGAAGAAGATGCTCATTTCTCTAATTATAGAAATAACAAAGGACGTTGATGTTATAGGACACACCTATAATACCAGAGTCTCAGGAGGCTAGAGCAGGAGGGATCTCTAGTTTGAGGCCAGCAGTAGCCTAAACAATTTACAGAGACCCTGTCTCAAAATAAATAAAAAGGGGTTGGGTCTGCATCTCAGTGGTAGAGCACTTGCTTAGCATTCATGAGGCACTAGGTTCAACCTCAGAGTACTGCAAAATAAAATAAGGGGTTAGTGTTTAGCTCAGTTGTACAGTAGTGTGTCTACCATCCTTGAGGCCCTGGGTTCAATCCTTAGCACTTACCCAAAATAGTAATAAAAGGTCATTTATAAATAGTTATGGAATACCAAAAAATATAAAGAAAATAAAAATGATATGCAATTTCAAAAAAAGGAGTCAACCATAATTCAATATTGTGTAGCACTTGTTAAAGGGGAGGGAGAGATGTTGCCCTCAAAATGGCAATTTTTCTTTAGGGAGAAATGAAATTTAGGTTTAAATAAGTTAACACATTTAAAATAATTTGCACTGAATAGCATTTTTCTCCTGGAGTGGGATGATTGTGGGTGGGAAATACTACACTATTTGATTTAAGTGTAAGAGCTGGAAGCCCAAATTGCAAAGTCACCAAATATTTGGTAGGCATCCATGTTTGGCACACTGTGCTGAGTACTCAGGGAAGTCTAAAAGAGAGGAGACCTCATCCCTCTAAACTATCAGGATGTTTTGTTGTTCCTTCTAGAATGTCAATGAAAAACAGATAAAAAGTAAGATTTGCTTTTAAACCTAGTAGAAGCCCATTAGGACTTTAGCTCCAGGTAAGGCAATTTTCATAAAGGAATTGCATCATCAAGGAGCTAGAGTCGTCTTCTTCTTTCCTGATGGCTCATCTTTTTAGTTCTGTAAATTCTTTTAATCCTATTCTGCAATGCAGATAAAATAAATTGCAAAATCATGAATAGTTACAAGGTTATCTATCATACTCAAGGAAGATTAAGTTGTGAGTGTGGCTGTTGTTGATTGATCTCATAGTTGCTGCTGCTGCCCAAAGAGGATAACAGAAGCAGAAAATTTCCAGCTTTTCCCCCTGTGCTTCCTTAGCTAAAGGCCCCTTTCTCCAAAGCCCTGTCTGCCCCTCCCTAAAAGCCCCAGCAGTCTGTCTCTCTCATTCAGAAATGGGATCACATGCCTTTCTCTCAATCAGTCTTTAGCAAAGATACTGAAGTTTCTGAAATTAGATTAAACAAAACTTCTCAGGTATACTCTTTCTTTTTAACATTTTCTGATTTTTGTACACAAAGCTATTAGTTGACTTGACAGGTGTACATTAAAAAAAAAAAAAAAAGGTGTGGTGGCTCATGAGTAACAGTGGGATCCTGTCTCAAAATTAAAAGAAAGAAATGGGCTTAAGATGTGGCTCAGTGGTAGAATATTTGCAAAAGCATGTGTGAGGCCCTGGGTTCAACCTCCCAGTACCGTAAAATACATTCACACATACGTATATACATACATACCAAAAAACAACAAAAAAATCTGTGAGGGAAAACATTTTGAGAACTTTCCAAATAAATGCTACAGAACGTAGTTTCTATTTATCATCCAAAGCAATAATGATTACCAGAAAACAGCAAATGCTTTAGATGGCTCAGTGTAGAAATTGTTTGAAAAGAAAAAAAAAATACAAGTCATTAGAGTCAAAAATTATTTAAAAAATGAATCTGAATCCCATATATTTTTGATTACTCTGTAGAAGCATTTTAATAAATGTGCAGACTCAGAGTGCTAAGAATTGAGTACATTGTTATTTTTAAGTATCCCACAATTTTGCATAGCTTATTCTTTTAAATTATTATAATAAAATTTGAATGCGGTGATAAAAATCAAGTGAAATGAAAGTAAAAAGAACCCATTAAAGGAAGAAGATTAACTTTACTGGAAATCTGGATTTATTTAACAGAAGTGGAAACATTATGTTTAAAACTTTTTTTTGCAATTTATTTTAGCAATGCCACCTAATAGATGTACATGTAGGGGAAAAAGAAAACAAAAAAAAAATTTAAGCTTTTACTTTTAAGTTTTTAATTTATTAATTTTAAACACTATTTTTAGTGTTTAAATATATTTATATTCAGAGATGAGGAAATCTTTAATAATTCATGGAATGGTATTGCATACAAATTATATGACTATAGCTCAATTCATTTGTCCATAAAATGAGCCCAGCCCTGTTACCACTACTAAGAATATTATTAGCTCCCACCAATCCCTTCCTACTCTCAGCCTCCCAACCCTAATTACTATCCTAACTTCTAACTTCCTAGATTAACTTTATTTCTTTCTAAAATTTTGCATGATGAAAATTTTGAATCATATACACTTTAATTCCTGGCCTATTTTATTCAATATTAAATTTCTAAGATTCACCCATGCGGAAGTACTTTAGTTTGTTCTCATTACTGTATAAAGTTATATTATATAGATAAAATGTATAATAAATAATGTAAAATATTATCCATGTAATGTAAGAGGCATTGGTCTTGTTTTCTTTTTTTCTTGGATGTTTGACTATTCTTTCACATATCTTTTGGTGACTATATGGATACAGTTCAATGTGGAATCACTTTAGGCCTGGGATTGCTGGATAGAAGACACATATATTCAGCTCTTGTGGATATTCTCCAGCACTTTTCCTAAGTGATTGAAACAATTTGCAATCTAAAGTATTGGCCACGACTGATTCAGTTGGTTTGATTTCTCTTCAGTACCTAATACTGTCAAAGTTACTCATTTTACAGTGTCTTTGTCTTTGTGTCTTTGTGGCTTTGTGTCATTAGTGTCTTTGTGGCTTAAATTTTCATTTTCTTATTGACTAATGGACTTCGGTCTTTTTTCAACAGTCTATAGACAGTTTTCATCTTCTTTTTTATTAAGTATCTGTTCCAGTCCAGTCTTGGATGACAGCGAGTGTTCATCTCAATACTCAAATCATCAGTTGCTCCTATCTTGTATCATATTATTTAAAATACTTCTGAGATTATACCAGGCTTCCTTTGGCAAGAAGTCTATGATGGGTTGATGATTTCTGCCATGGGGAGACTGAGGGTGGATGGGGAGATGCTGTGATTCACAAACCTTGACGTGGATCCTCACAAAAGAGAATGAAGAAAAGTACAGTAAATGTAAAATAATTTTTGAACAGTCTCTCATTGAAAGATGGTTCTAAATTCTTAGAAAAGCATATTGAATGATATTAAAGAGAAAAGTAGAGATGATTTTAAAATTGTCCTTCCCTGTGTTTCCTTAAAAATGCTGAATCAGCAGCTAGGAGAGCTGTGATTGTCCTTTCTATAAAATGATAATAGAAATATTTTGGAGTCAGGCATGGTGGTGCATGCCTGTGATCCCAGTGCTCAGGAAATGGAGGCAGGAGGATCACAAGTTTGAGTCCAACTTGCACTTCATAGGGAGACCCTGTGTTAAAAAAAAAAAGGAAAACTATAAATATATTAATTTCAAAGAATGAGATAGAAACAATGTCTTTCTCATTTTTTGTGCCAGTACTCAGTGTAACATCTACATACTTGTACCTAGCATAGTATCTGGCAAATTGTAAGTTCTCAGATTTTTTTTAATGAAATAAGTTGTAGCAACAGGATATGGAATATTAAGGTCAATTATCTAGTAGCTGTTGTTGTTGTTGTTGCACTTAAATGACCACAGTAGTTCTGCCAATTTCTGCCAACTTGCTAATATTTAACCTTTGTGTTGAGCTTATCACCCTCACAAAGTGCACAGTTTCAGTAATTTTAATAAGACTGGTTAATATTCATGAATTTAACAAATATAAGTATACACCAAATTATGAAGAATTTTTTTTTAATTCTCCTTGGAAATGATGTATTTCAGATTGTGGTAGCTAAGACAAATAACCAATAGAAATCTAAATATAAATTATTTCAGTAATAAACTTTTTTTTAACTTTAGCAAATCTGACTCCTGACTTAAATTTTTCAACTGATTTTCTTTATTTCCTTAGATGCCTCAGTCCCTTGTCCTCTCTCTCCTTTAAATTCCACATTTAAATACCACCAATTTCTTCCAGGAAATTTCTTTCAAATTTGCCCACTCTTCTTAGTACCTAATGTCGCTGCTCTAGTTCAAGACTCTTCTCCACCTCACACGGATTTACACAAGTCTCTATGTCTTTATTTTTGTCACTGCATTTTTCTTACTTCAGTATGTTTTTCATAACACTGGAAAGAATCTAGTGGTGACAATGTGGTCCCTGGGATGGCCTTAGATTTGGCAAGTGATGACATTGGATGTATCTGCCCATCCTGACGCATGGTACTGCTGTGAGCCATTCCCCTCTGGACATAGTCAAGTGATCCATTTCCTTATTATTAGATGACAAAGCCCTATGTGGTCTGCAATATACCTCCTCCTTACCCATCATCCCAAGCTCTCTAACTTTACTACTCTCTCTACTTTTCTATACTTCATCTTCAATGGCTTTCTTGCTAGTCTTTGAGCAGACCAATTATGTTTCTGGTATTATTATTCATTTTCCCTTTAATATTTACCTGGCTTACTTTATTGTTTTCTGCTCTCTGCTGAAAAATCACCTTATCCAAAGATCATCTGAGATGACCCTGTACTAAAGAACTTACTCCCCCTCCGCTCTTTACAATTCATTCACATTTTTATTCTTAGCTGTTATCCACATGTGTTCTATTATATCTATGGTTTATTTCCCCCTCTGTCCTATTAAGATTAGGTGTTCTGAGGAGAGTGCTTGTGTTGGTACACTCCTATATTTCTAATACCTGGAAAATGTTTGGCCACATATTATTTGGTACATGTTTATCAGGTAAATGAGTCAAATTGATTGGGCACTGATGGGAAAGATTAGCTTGGAAATCCTTACTATGGTTACCATTAGGAATTTAGGGATATCAGTGTAAGTGTGCTGTTTAGGGTGTGGAAGTCATCCTTAAAAGACCTAAAATTAAGAATGATCAACTGTAGTTGAGGAACTAGTGTGGATAACAGAGCAGTACTGGATGTGGTTACTTCATTTTTAGTACTTCAGTTTCCTTACAATGTGAACTGTTTTGACATTGGTTTTTAGTTTAAGATTCCCAAGATTCAAATATGCATCTTTTTTTCTCTTACCAGCGTGACCCATTTGCATAAGTAATACATAAGACATAGGAAGAAGGCAGAGGATTTACTTAAAATATCTAAAAGGTTCTCTAGTACAAAGGGAAGCTACAAAATCTAAGGGAAAAGAAGGAACAATCTGATGTAATTGATAATCTGTCATAATAGCTATCAAAAATTGTACTAGGAAAAGGAATAAATGAAAACAGAAATTCAATTTAAATTGGTAAAGTAATTTTGAATTTTCCACTGCAAGATGTTGGTTGTGAAATTGAATGTCTGACATAGATCCATTTAATTTAGTTTAGAATCCCTTCCTTTGTACATGTCTATAATATGTCCCATAAAGCAAGTTACAAAGATAACTTTTAAATAATCCAAGTTATTTAAGATCACCCCAACTATTTAAGATGATCCCAATGCACAATCTTGTTAAATGTGCGCAGGCAATCCAGAAATCTGTGGTTATGTTGTCAAGAAGGTTATATAGAAATAAACCATGGTGTATAAAATCATAAACCTGAAGACAGAGTCTAGTCTTAGCAGGAATGGTCCCAAAGATAATAAAGTAATTTAGTAGATGAGACATGACAATCTGTTTCATGAAATTGTTTAGAGTGGATCTGTGGGTTTGACAACTTGTTAAAATAGACTGGGAAACAATAGAGCTAATATTTGGTCTTGAAGCTCCTCATTGCAGGAAGCTAAGGTCCATAGGTAAAATCATGACACCACATAGAAATGACACTCAGTGAAAACTGGATCTGAAATAGCCATTTATCTTGACATCTATTGGAGGCTAAAGAGTACCATTTATTTGTTCAGTGTGCAACACATTATTGAATGATGTCAAACCATATAATACCAGAATCAAATTCCAGCAAACTTCTTGACAGACTTTTGATTATCAGGGAAGGAATTCAAGTACATTTATAGGATGTAGTGTATCTTTTTTTTTATAAAAAAGCCAAGCTGACCTGAAATTAAAATAATATCATGCAGTGGGCAGCAGGAAGAACAGTACAGAATATCAGTAATTACGCATTGAGCATTTGCTCTCATAGTAACAAAAATATCAGACAGCAATCTAACTTGTAGCATATTCAAAGCTATGTCTTCCTATCTCTGCATCTCTCCAAGTGAAAGAAATATAAACTTTCTTAGTGGGAGCATTGTAGCATATAACCAGAGGAAAGCAAATCAGAAAGGCAGTCTTATATGGAGTTCATAATAGTTAAATTCATGGACATTATTTTTCACTGGACATATTGGTAGTTCCGTTCACAATTAGCTGTGTGCAAATTTCAGTCTGTGCTTGTCTGGAATGTTGTTGTTTCTATGAAGTAAGCTGATTGACCTATTTATCAACTAAGTGTGGGAAGGCCATTCTGCTTTATGACCTCTGGAGTTATGTCCATCCATGTTAATGAACCATGAAGGAGGGTTTAAAAACCCATTAAAATAGCAGTGCATTGCTACCTGAATGACAAGGCCTATTCTGTAATAAATGACCAAGACTTCAAATATTGAAAATTCCTTTGTAGTATACAGGCCAAAATAACTTGAGGGTATTTTTCACTGTCATAAACAACCACATAAATATTTGAAGCTCATTATTTTATGAATTACTCTTACCAAATATTTAGACTATCTTTTTATGACTTTGCATTATCTGACTCAAGCCCATTCATTTTACAAAATTAAAAACCAGTGAGTGTGAATGACTTCCTAAAGGTGGAGCATAGCACCCACTACTTCTCTAGTCGGTTGTAATGAGCTACATCACATCATGTTGCTTCCATTTTCCTTACCCATTTTCTCTTGGATATGAAATGAAGCTGAAGTCTCCCAATCTCCCATTATGATCCTTTGCATTTTTGAACCCTATATCTGAGCTCTTCCTCCGCCATTAGATATTCTACTCTGACTTTATGTTCTTTAATTAACAAAGTAGAGAGAGAGGGTGTAGTGATGAAGGAAGTTTTGTTCCTGAGTGCCTAGCCAGAGAGTTTTGTACCTTTTGTGAGATCTTTAGCAGGGTAGAAGTAACTCATATCTCTGCTGACTTCGTATGGAGACTTACCTGATGTGTTCATTACCTCTTTGAACCTAGTAGACAATGCTTTATTTTTGGTAACTTTCATTAGTACAAAAGGGACACATGTACACACTGAATAGTTCATAAACTATAATATGTAGGACCAAGGAAGTACTTTTCTAATTTCTCAGACTCTGACCACCCACTGCAATCTCTTAGATTGTCACTGATACTCAGATTCCTAATTTGTGACCTGGATCCTTTGGCTAATATTTATTTAACCAGGGTTCATATGTGACCCAAAATAAACTAAACTAATGAAATACTCTTAATTTAAAAATCAGTAATACTAGTCAACATTCCTAGATTGCCTGAAGTAAGAATTTGTGAACGTGGATGTATGGAGGTGTTTGATATCTGCAGCGTGCACATGAAAGCAAAGAAAGCCAGTGTGGAGAGGAAAATAAAGTAGGTCTTTAAAGAAGCAGAAAAGATTGGCAAGGACATTTTGAGGGAAGAGAGATTCCAAGTATATAACTGCCTCTTTTCCCAGCAGCTGTCCACTGCTCAGTTCCCATCCCTCAGGGGAGCCAATTGTATTTCATTTAGGATGACTTGTCTTCATTTAAAAGCTCCAAGATTGTAATTATAAAATCACCTCTTAGACTTACACCCACTCCAGTAGGTTTCTCGTCCCTTCAGTCTGTCAGGAAAAACACAGTGTGTATTTTCCCCTCTACTCCCACACCAGTTAGTATGAAGCTGCGTGAGAAAACTGAAAGTACTTGGAGGGACTCAGGAGTTGGGTAAAATAAAAAATGTATTGCTATAGCAAGGTCAGCCCATGGAAACGAGTCCTCTCAGGACTGACTCAGAATTTTAGTTCTGGAGTTATATAGTTTACAGGATGGGGGTTGTCAGCTAAAACCATACATGCACCGCCTACATGATCATCTGTAGGTGGGTTAAGCTAGTTACCATGGAAATAGGCAGGTAACATCTGCATGATACAAGAAATCAGAATGTGGCTAACAGGGTGGAGACAGGCATATAAGAAGCAAGGAGAATGGAGGTGACTTACAGGATGGAATGTGCAAGTTTTAAACAAGGAACATTAAGTTCTAGTAATTACACTTTAAGCAAATATTATGATATCTTAACTTTTGATTTTAATTTTTCTACAACAAATAAAGGAAAAGTGTTTCTTAACATTGCCCAGTTTATTGTCAATGACATTACAAAGGATACAGGTGCAGAGATGCATACAATGAGGTATGGGGAAGGGTGCAGAACAGCCATGCCCTGTCTAAATGCGGCACCCACCCTGTCTAAATGCTGCACCCGACAGGAACACCCCCGTGCTCAGCTGCCTGGAAGCTCTCAGACCACTATCACTTCATTTTTATAGAATCAATCATTTCTTTAAATGTACAAATGTATGGGGTACAGTGTGATAATTTACCATATGCATATGCCTCCTAGTGAACAAAGCAGGGTTTAAATGGAGGCTTCATTGCACTGGCATGCCTGCTAATAGACTGCCCAGGGAAGCCCAGGAAGGACTGTCCATTCAGATTCACTGGTGTTCCTTTCTCCAGGGTGTGGGGCAGGACTCCTTTGGAAATAGGGGTTTTATCATCTGTCAGACAAGAGAGGTCAGAGAAAAGCAAGGAAGATTAGAGTTTCTGTGACTTGCCTCAGAGAAGAGAAATTCTAGTTTTTATGAATGCCCTGGGGAGGGAGTTACGAGCCATGAACCATGGATGAAAACAAATATATATATATCATAATATCATACAATCATAACAGCCTTTGCAAAGAAATTCCCAGAATCCCTTTATTCACTGATAACCAAGTCTCTCTCTCTCTGTGTGTACTAAAAATAGGATTATAGCATCCTGTTATTTATGTCCTGGTTTACTTATCTAATATATCATGGATCTTTTCCATGTTATTGTTGTTGTTATTGTTAGGTGCCGTCAAGTTGGTATCCGACTCATAGTGACCCTCATAGGGTTTTCAATGGCTGTTTCGGGATTGCCTTGGGAGTGGGTTACCAGGCCCTTCTCCCATTTTTGTGGTGCTGGGAATTGAACTCGGGGCCTCAGAGACTGCAGCGCAGCGCTCTGCCCACTGAGCTAAATCCCAGCCCTTCCATGTTATTACATACTCTTTTATGCAAATATTTTAATGGTTTCAAAGTCTCCCAATATATAATTATGCAATAATTTATTCTGTTCTCCTTTGGACATTTAGGTGCTTTTTAATATTTTATAATTCTATCTTACATTGAAATGGGCATCCTTAGAATGGCTTGATCATTTTCAACCATTAGGAAATAATTTAGATTTAATCTTGTTGATTCAAATAATTTGAGAACTTCTCAATTATTTGTATCATGGCGCTGAATTCCTTAGAAGACTTGTAATAGATCATAGTTCTAATAATTCTGACATTTTTGTTATTTTGCTTTTTGTTTTGTTTTGTTTTTGTTTTTGTTTTTGAGCAGGGGGGACCTGATGTAAAAGGTCAGTAATACATTGAGTTCTAAACATGTGAAGTGATTCAATTTGTGCTTCCAGATTTAAAAAGAAAAAATTCCTTATCAAAATTGTGATAGTATGATTATAACCAAAAGATACCTATTGGTAGGACAATGGCTGACAGTAGGAAATGGATGTTGGTTTAATTCTGATAACCTCAGAGTTGAATCTCAACTCAGCAAGTTTCTTGACCTGAAAATAGGGTTAATTATGCATATCTGAAAAGTACATGTTGTTATTGTTGTTGCTGGGTGCCATCGAGTCGGTATCCAACTCATAGCGACTCTATGTACAACACGTGAAACACTATTGTGAGTGCTGCTCTGCTATTCATAGGGTTTTCAATGGCTGATTTTTTTTTTTTTTTTTTGAGAGTGGGTTGCCAGGTCCTTCTCCCAAAAAATATATAGTGGCTACTAAATGTGGAGACTAATGCAGAGACTAGCCCATTGTCCAAGTTCAGTTTTGAAAGATGATACTTCTGGATATTTTATTGATATGCTTTTAGGTAGGGATAAAATGTTTTCTAAAAATTCCTGTGCTTTACAACTGAACTGATTATTTAAATTCTAGCTTTATTTCATCATTTCTACATTTAATTAGCATGCAGCCATGCCACCCTAGAATCCAATCCCATCAGATCTCAGAAACTAAGCAGGGTCGGGCTTGCTTAGTACTTGGATGGGAGACCACCTGGGAACACCAGGCGCTGTAGGCTTGGGAGAAGAACCTGGCAACCCACTTGCAAAAAATAGTGAGCCATTGAAAACCCTATGAGTAGTAGAGAAGCACTGACAATATTGCTGGGCATTTCACAGTGTCAAGGAGCTTTTCATCTGTTGTATGTAGGGTATGGCACCTAACAACAACATCAACATTTAATTAAACATAATGATTTTGTAAGAATAAAAAGTTAAGTGGCTCAGTAGACTGACTCACCCCCCCCCCTTCTTTCCTCTCCACTAAGACTTAACTGGAAATGGAAATCCTTTGGTGAGCCAGCTAAGATTTGGTCTTAAATGAAGACCTTTTGTACATTTAATCTCTGAGCAGTGTCAAATGTCATTTACTGGGCAGTTACTCTGTTAAAATTATATTAGTTATTAGGATTATGTGCAAATATCTGACTTGGTTTTGCTACATTAGTCATTTTATTGTATAATGATTTTTTTGTTTTGCCTCCAAATTTTTGCTAAGTTTCAGTGGTGTTTTTCCCAGTGGTAACAAAATATTATAAAACTCCTTTTGATACAGCTTCTAAGGTTTATAACAAAGGTTTATACCTGGGGTGGAAGAAATAAGAGGATTTCTTAAAAGTCCCAGAAATATGGTTTTTATTGGGTAACGTGAGCATTCCTTGACAATTGCCAAGGCTAAGAACATGAGATACTCTGGAAAGTTGAGGCCAGGGTCCCACAATCCACTCTTGAGGTGAGTGAATGAGGAGTTGGTACCCAAGAGAAAAGTCTAGATACATGTATTGGAAGAAGATGGCTCTGATGCAGGAAGGGAAAAGCAACAGGTGTCAACTATACTTCAATACCTGGCTCCATCAGTAGTTTGTGTGAGATGCCTTAGATCTTTTCCATGTACCTCATTTTCCTTCCCCCTCTTAGAATAAATCAAATCCTCTCTCTCTTATTCCTTAATTTTCCCATAATCTCTTTTTCTACAATCTATGGAAATTATCATCATTATGCCTTCTTTGGACTACTGCAGTTGTCTCTTATCTGATCTCCCTGTAACCAGTCCCACCTCCATCTTGTTAATTTTTTATACTGTAGATAAACTCATGCTTTCAGAAACCACATTTTAGTGGATAATTTTCTCACTTTCCTTAAAATCTTTCTGATTTTTCCTATTGCTGTGGAAACAATCCTAAATTATCATCTAAAAAATCTTACATGTTCTCATCTCTGCTTGTGTTAGCTGACATTTTTGCACTTGTTAATTCTGTTTCATTCATTTTTGTCCTTATTTTCTTGTGGCACCCCCCCATCTTCATATTATAGCAAGGTTACTCATATCCTTTCTTGTGTTGTTATATTGAATCTTCAGAAAACTTGATGTTGTTATAATCACTGTTTCCAAACAAGTAAAGTGAGGCAGACCAGGGAAATTAATAAGTATGTGTTCAGTCCAAGATTTGAACCCAGAAATCAATACCCAATGACCACATTCTTAGCCATTCTACCATACAACTTCCAGTTTACCAGGTAATGACTTGTGCAGTCCTTACAAAATAATTATCAATAATAGACATAGTGTTGCCAGACCTAGATTTAGAAACTTATCCTACAGAAAAACTGATGTTTAAGAGACAAGTATTGGGGGTCAGGGGCAGGGTGGCAGGGAGAGCTTTACTGATCCAATAGCCAAAGAGTGGAGAAGAGGGAGCTTTGCTCACAAATCACTTCCCCACTCCAGGGGAATTGAGAATTTAGAGATATGGGATAGACATGAAGGAGAGAGATAGTCTAACAAAGGGGAGGAATTTTCATGTTTTTTCTAGGAATAGGGAGAGATCTTCTTCTAGGATTCAGGTGCCACCTCTTTTCCCTCCTTTCTTGGAGTTTCTGATCATATTGGCTTATACCATGAAGGTCTTGAACCATGAAGGAGGAAGAGAGAGGCTTGGTAAGTTTTGGCCAATTTAACCCATAGTTCTAGACAAAACATTTTTCAAATGATCAACACGTCTGTGTGTAAAGCTGAGTAGAACTTGATCTGAAGGTTAAGACAACAAAGAAGACAGACACAATATGAAGACAGGTAGACCAAACCCTCTTATCCCATTCCAGTCACCCATCACATATCTGCAGGCTCAAGTGAACAGGGGCTTACAAATCCCTGAAAATTAACTTAGGCAACTGTTATAATCCACACAGCAGAAGTCTTCTCTACAGTAAAGTTAGGGAAACGAGTAAGGTATTGCCTTATTAGTTGTGAGGCCTCCAAAATTAGTGATTTGTTTAAAGCTATCTAAGAGCAAGTTAACCTAGAGGATTTACTTAGACTTTTCCTCAGTAACACCAAAGGAGAGTGGTTTGTTAGGAAGGGACTGTGATTCTCCTCTGACAGACTGCCTAATATCTGAGTTGTTTCTGGGATGTACTGAGAACATTTCAAGGGATGATGTTTCCTGTGTTATCAATAATATCTATGAGTTGTGTTCAATTACAAGTGCCTACCATAACAAGAGGATAGTAGCTATTCAGTGAATATTTGTTAAAACATAAGGTGACACTCTGTTTCTGTGTTGTTCTGCTAAACTTCATGCTTGAGTAGATTGTATTCACTCAAAACAGAAATTGATTCATGAAACACAGAGTGCTGTCTAAGGACTCTCAGTGAAAACATTTAGGAATTACTTCTTAGCCAACTGCCTCTGACTAGCCTGACCCTGAACCACTCTCTCTTTCTTTTTATATTATTATTATTATTATTATTATTATTATTATTATTATCATCATTATTATTATTATTATTTGCAGAATCTTGGTGGTTGAACCCAGATCCTCATACATGCTAGGCATATGCTCTACCACTGGAATGCACCTCATCCCCTATTGTTTTTTTTCCAAGACAGAGTATTGCACAGTTGTAGAGGCTGACTTTGACCTTGAACTTGTGATCCTTCTGCCTCAGCCTCCAAAGTCACTGGGATTACAGGCATATGCCATAGCATTAGGTTGACACATTTTTTACTATTTCATATTATCCACTATATTCATGAGGTAGTCTCTTGTTCCCAAGGGTTTTTTTATTTGTAGTTTGATGTTTGTTGTTGTTAGGTGCCATTGAGTCAGTATCCTACTCATAGCGACCCTCATAGGGTTTTCAATGGCTGAGTGCTTCGGGATTTCTTTGGGAGTGGATTGCCAGGTCCTTCTCCCATTTCTGTGGTGCTGGGAATTGAACTCAGGGCCTCAGAGACTGCAGCGCAGTGCTCTACCCACTGAGCTGAATCCCAGCCCAGTTTGATATATAGTTAAAGCTTATTTATTTTTTTGGTCTTCCTTCCTTCCTTTTCATTCTCTCTCTCTCTCTCTCTCTCTCTCTCTCTCTCTCTTTCTTTCTTTCTTTTTCTTTCTTTTCCTTCTTTCTTTTTTGACACAGAGTCTTGTTGTGTAGCTCAGGCTGGCCTGGAGTTCACTATGTAGACCAGGCTGGCCTCAAACTTGCATCAATTCTCCTGCCTAAATCTCCTGAGTGCTGGGATTATAGACATGCATCACCATGCCTGGCTACCTTACTTATTTTCTAAAGTTGTATGAATCAGTGTCCAGGAGTTGTTCATTGAAATGAAATAAAAATTGTTCCTATGCAGAACATGGCCATTCTGTGTAAAAGGCAAGAAACCCAATAATGAAAATAACAGCTTAAGATTTAACCATTTATAAGCACTTACTTGTGTAAAGGCATTATTTCATTTGATTACTATACTAATTACAGCACACATGCTATTATTACCTCTTTTTTGGAGAAGAGGTTGTTAAGAGATTGATTTGTTTGTTGAAAGTCACTACTGAGTAGAGAAGGCAGATTTTGAACCTGGGCAGAACTGGACTCTTCTAACAATGATGTTACAGAGCAATCTCCCAATATTCAGCATCTCATTTTAAAAAATGCCATTATTGTTGTTAAACACATGATTTCTAATAAGTTCATAAACAACTGAAATCAGTACACCTACTTCCCAATGGTAATAGGGGCCTCAGGTCAAAGCTACTGGCCTCATCGTCCTCTATACAGTGTTTCTGAGTTGTCAGACAGCCAGTTTCTGTTATCTTTCATTTACACTAGCACCAACCTGCGTTTTCTTTTGAGAAGTACCCCACCTCCATGGTGTGCTGTGTTGATCTGACCAAACAAAATTCTTTGCCACATCCTGACCAAAAAGTAGGACTGAACCCAACCAAAGTCAATTAGACTTGCTATTTAATCTTTATTTCAGTAACAGGGGGCAAAATAAATGGTTCAAACAACTTTATTCCAATGAAGACATGCTAATTGATGCCATAAGTAGTACTAATGAGAAACCCAGATTTATTCTGATTCATATCCTTTTAGAATGGAAGTCATTCTTCATTTGAATCTGTAAATTATCTATTTCCTTCCGATTGATATGTGTCTCTCTGTGTGTGGGTGTCCAGGAAAGTATCTTTCTGTGGCTTAAAACGAAGAAAGTCTCATGGACTTGCTTTCCCTCTAGCTGTTTTCAAGTTTCCTTTATGGCTGGTAACTCTTGTTTGCATATTTCTCCAAAAGTAAAGCCAGAAACCAAAGGTGACAGAGAGATCTACTAAAATACGCAAGAATTGATCAAAATTTCTTGGATATACTGTGTTGTTGTTGGGTTCCATTAAGTTGAGTCTGACTCATGGTGACCCTATGTATAACGAAACAAAACACTACCCAACACTGTGCCACACACAAGGTCTTTTTCATATCTGTGCCCATTGGTGCAGATACAATGTTCTATCTCATTTTGAGTCGTGCCACTTCAGCAAATGGAGATCCCAGGGGCTTTATTCCATCCTATCATCCTGACTCTATTTTGAGGAGGCAACTGTTCCCAAGTCATCTTCTGGATGCCTTCCAGCCTTGGTATGTGTGTGTGAGGGGGTGGGGAGCTCATTTTCTGGCACTATATTTGACAGTGCTTCTCTGCTATTCATAGGATTTTCAATGTCTAATTGTTTCGGGAGTGAGCTGTTGAGTCCTCCTCCCTAGTATGTCTTGGGCTAGAAGCTCAGATGAAGACTGCCCACCATGAGTGGTCCTGCTGGTATCTGAAACACCAGTGGCATAGCTTCCAGAATCACAGCAACACATAAGCCCCCACACCACAATAAACCTATGGGGCTGACTATACCATATATGTTCTTTTTTCAAGATTGAAGATTCATTTCCAAAATTTAAGGGCCCATCAAGCTAATCTCTAATATCTTATGTCTGGTTTTAATTTTTTTTTTTAATTTGCAGGATATAAAGACTTTAGTTAGGTAGGCACTGGGGTGCATACCTATAATCCTAGCTATTCAGGAGGCTGAGGCAGGAGGATTATAAGTTGGAGGCCTGAGGTAGTTTGTATGATTTAGCAAGTCTTTGTCTCAGAAATCGAAAATGAAAAAGGTGCTGGGGCTGCATCTCAGTCCTACAGCACTTGTCTAGTGTGCACAGGGCTCTGGGGTAAACCCTTTAGTACTTAAAAAGATAAAAAAGCTTTGGGGCCTCTGTTAGGATAATATTCAAACTGAAAATCAAGTGTGATTCATTTAAAACCTGATATGAACTTGTTTATTTAAATCCCATTTCCAAACAAAGTTGACAGAAACCAAATATTCTCAGCTATAAGAAGAAAAGTGCTATATTATGAAATTTTATTTCAAACACTAACTTAAAAGTGCATTCATCAGAAAAATCAACAAAAAACCACCTACTGTGAAAAATAGCAATGGTTTGAGGCCAGTTTTGCTCTGTGAAATTTTGGGTTCTATAGCCTTCTCCATATGGAGCCATTTCTCCTGAGAATCAATTATCAGACACCAGTTCTGCTTATTTTGCAAACATTTCCCCCAAAACACAAATTTTACATTTTTTCTCATATTTTCACTAATACTCCCCTTTCTGTGGGTGGAGTTGTTTGACTTTAAAAATCAGTAGCATCAGTATAATCCTTAGAATCTAATAAAGATTCCATCAATGTAAAATCGTTATCCTTAGGCAGAAAGAGAACCAATTCAATTATGATGTTGGTTGAAAAATTGAAAGGCTTTTTTAACTTGAGGGTGGAAAAATTGTAGTACATATTAAAATGGTTAGTACAAAATTCGTGCATCTAGGCTAACAAATGCTAATATGTTCTTTTGTTACCCTCTAATTTATATGATTCATGTAAGCCTCCAGCCAGTGAAACTTGTACTAAATTTCATGTGCATTAAAAAATAGCAAAGCAATGAATTGTGAAGTTATTAACATCCGTGTCTACTTGCATTATTAAGCCATACACATCAAATCTGGTAGTACAAGGATAGAAATGTCACAATGAAGTACAACAGCATTTAATCAGGAGAATTTCTAAAGGTCATCAAAGCATCATATGATACCCATCCATGCATAACTGCAATCTGAAATACATATCCAATGTGACAAAATAAGAGCAAGTTTAATAACTGTTCCATGTGCTGTTTCTGTTAATGAAGAAATTTACCATTCTACTGTTGATGTTAAAACTGATTCTGGTCCCAAATCATCTATGCTCCTCCCTAAATTAATTTCACATTAACAGAGATAAGAGAATGCCAGCACAATGGACATATATATATATATATATATATATATATATATATATATATGCTTATTTACATTAGCAGATAACTGATGATCCCAGTACAAGCTTAAAAAGAGCCATTTGACTTTCATCATGTAGGGTAGCCATCCACTGAACGATTTAAGTAACCATTAATTTATTAATATTTTCTTACTTGTAATGATGTTTCAGGTGCTTTAGGAAAAGTATTCACATTTCATTTCTTAAAAGCTGCGAACATTTGACCTCTCTAAATATTTTACGGGGCTGGGATTTAGCTCAGTTGGTAGAGTGGTGCTCTCTGTAGTTTCTGACATACTGGGTTTGATTCCCAGCACCACAAAAATGGGTGAGGGACGTGGCAATCCACTCCTGAGGCAATCCCAAAACAATCAGCCATTGAAAACCCTTGAGGTAGCTATGAGTCGGGCACCACTAACAACAACAACAAAAAAAAAAAAAAAAAAATTTTACATTAACATTCTAAGGACTACTCTGCTTTCTCACATAGTTGCACATCTCTAGTGAGGAAGAATAACAAAGTAAATGCCCACACAGCTGCCTCATTGTAGATATAGTCATAGATCTAGTTTTCAATATTTGTAGATTTTGCAATTGCTTTAAAGGTGATGATCATCTGTGCAACTGTAAAGACCAACAGTGGAGCAGAACATGATTTAAGATGGTCAACGTTGATTTGTCCCTGGAACCACTGTTTACTGCAATTGTCGCATTTTATTGCTGCCCTCGCACTTCAATTTGACCCTGCAGTCATAGTCAAAGAAAGCCTCCTTCACTCCTTTATAGAGTCTCACTTGGCTCAGACATCTTTTGCTATGTCTCAGGAGACTCTGGTCACATAACATGATTAGGAAATAGGCTCCAGATTTCCCTTCAAGACTTTCATTAGCTGTTGTGACCTCCCTGAATACCCCATCCTCCCTGTCCAAGCCCCTGCTCCCATCCCAGGAACATTTACCGTATTTTACTGTGGAGACTGTTTGGTTCACATGGACTCCCTGTCCTCTTGTCCAGATCCACATCAGGAAAGTGAAATTCTTGGATTAAAGATCATAAAAATTCTAGTCAGATACTTTCATGATAGGAAGCTATATGAAGCAATATTTTTGATTAAATAAGGCTATATTTCATTATGGGGCTGGGGTTTAGCTCAGTTGGTAGAGTGCTGCTCCATACTCTCTGAGGATCCTGGTTCCCAGCACCACAAAAAATGGGAGAAGGACATGGCAATCTACTTCCATAGTAATCCTGAAACAATCAGCCACTGAAAACCCTATAAGGGTCACTATGAGTCAGGCCTGACTCGACAACACCTAACAACAACAACAACATATTTTATTATAGTCTACAGCTGTACCACCCTGGCATCTGATCCTGTCTGATCTCAGAAGCTAAGCAGAGTGGGGCCTGGTTAGTCCTTGGATGGGAGACCTCCTAGGAATACCAGGTGCTGTATGTATGCTTAGGAGAAGGACCCAGTGGCCCACTCTAAACACAATCAGCCATTGAAAACCCTATGAATGGCAAGGAAGCACAGACATAGTGCCAGGCGCAGCACCATGTAGGGGAGTGTTTCATTCTGTTGTATATAGGGTCACTGTGTTTCAGACCCACCTAGACAGCACTTAACAACAACAACATATTTTGAGTATTTCCTTTCATCAGGATATATTTGTTGAATAACTACTATGTACATTGGTAAATGTGCATATTTGATTTTGTAACAATTTTATTAAAGTATAGTAAATATTCATAAGAGTATACATGTCAGCACTGAAGAACCCTTGAATATTTTGAAAGTAAACACATCCATGTAAGCACCCATGTTTAAAAAAAAAAAAATTTTCAGTTTCCATAAAAGTCCCTTATTGCTATCTCCCAGTCTCTGCCAACCAATGGTAACCACTGTTCTGTCAACCCAAGTTTCCTTGTTGTTGTGCTTTATGTATGTGGATTCATCCAGCTATACTCTTTTGTGTCTGACTTATGTTGCCAAGCATTGGGAGATTCATCCATATTCATGCAGTTCCTGGCCATTCAGTCTCCTTGCTGGGTAGCATCCCATTATGTGAATGCACCATAGGTTGTATAAACAGTCTAGCATGGAAGGCATTTTGTTGTTTTCCATAGAGGAGGGGTATTATGAAGGAAGCTGCTATGGACCACTGAGTATATATCTTTTGTTGAATGTGTGAATACACAAGTGTAGTGGGTATAACCGAACAGAGGAATTATTGTTATGGGCTATGTAGTAGATACAAAAACAAGATTAATTTTGACAGAAGAGTCTGGACTAAATCTCCTCATTGGCAATGTGAAACGTAAACTCAGATAAAATGGCAACTTGTAAAAAAAGTACTGAATGTTAATTCTTATTTTAGTTGTCTAGAAACTGGGATTGTGGAAAAAAAAATGTGGGATTGTGGCAAAAAGTTGGTTTACAGTTAGACTCACTGGGTACAAACCCTAGCTATCAGCTTGGGTAGTATTCACTTCTCTGTGCTTCATTTCCCTTATTTACAAGCCGGGGACAGTTGAGTTTACCTCATAAGCATGTTGTGAGAATTAAATGAGCTAATGCACATAAAGCCCTTAGAACAACGCTTAGACTGAACTAAGTGTACAAATGTTGACTATTATTATTACTGATGTGAATTCTGAAAGATTATTTCCTACACAACAACAGATTTCAGAAAGCAAAGCAAAAGGAAGTAATTCCTTTTATTATAATTTATAATTATGGTATGAGATTATCTAATTGCTAGATTCTCTGAAATGTTAGAACTACAGGTGAGTTAATCGTATTTTGTATGAGAGAGTAAAATCCTGTAGCTTTTGTTTCCCAGATCAAATTCTGATCAGCCCTACCAGTGTGATCTAATATATGCAATTCAGAAGTCCTCCCTCAGTGAAATCTTTTCTAAATCCCATGTCCTCATCACTACTTCTCTCCTCTACATAATCTATATTGTGTGTTTAATCTGCCATAATTCTTATGCCACTCTTTTGCACTCTTATATACTTACATCCACTTCCTGTGAGCATCTAGAGTGCAAGATCCTTATGTTCAACAGAGAGGAGGTATTTAACAAATTATAACTGAATTGAAAAGCTAGAATTTGTTAATGACTGGTTGCATTAACTTTATATTATGATGCTGGTAGAATCTTTGACTGTAATACTTCCATGAGTGTAATCACCATCAAGGAAGTAAGTCTGGAAACTTTAAATGTATTTTTCAACATAAACAAGACTTTGATGATTTCCTGTATATAGTTGACATATGCTATATATTTCAGGTTTATTAAGAGTTAAATAGAGTTGTATAGACTGGTTGTAAAAATGACCTATCACTGTAAAGTGAGAAGTATATACAAATATGGAAATAAGGATCTTGAAATGGAATGTCTAGAATGCAGTTCGTTTATTTATAAACACGTTATGATTTACTGTATGTGCTAGAAGCATATTCTTAAATTGAATGCAATATTGAGAATAAACTTATAGCCTTCAGTGTCCTGACATTATGGTGTGATCAGAAATGTCTAAAAAGAGTGGCAAGTTATTATTCAATAGCTTTTAATTTTGATAGTCTGGGCTCTGTTGATAGATGTGTATTTGTGCACACATACTCACCCCTAGGATGAGCACACACAGGTCTCAGTCACTTTGGGCCGACAGTATTGAAGACAACTGAACTAGCAGATTCAGCGTATTTGTGGTTTATTTGCTCTGTGGCTCTGAGTATTGATTAATGACATCATAAATCTTTTTGAGTCTTGCTTTCTATTGCTAACATAGCATCCTGAAATGAGAGCTGCAAGCATGGGTAGAGAGGATGAGGTGCTTGTCACATAAGATAAGTGGGTCCGAGCTCATGACTGATGAATAAATGCATTGGGGGCGTTACCTGTCAGCTTTTTCTCATCTTTAAACTGTAAAATTGTTTTTTCAAAGTCATCCTCAGATGCTTTCATTAGTCTGTATTGCATAGATTTGGGTTTAAAACTTCCCACTGTGCCTTGTATAATCTCATGGAACAAATTCAAAAGGTTGATATTATAATAGATGATTCTGTTCATTCTAGGACTACTCATTTTAACTCCATAGTATCAAAGGATATTTACAAAGGATGTTATTAAAAACAGGGACAAAGATCTAAGAGGATACACTCAAACTTTGCTTCTATCGCTTGCTAGTTGTGTGACTTTGAACTAAATCTCAGTTTCTTATTTGTGAATGGGATTCTGCTATGATAAGATAGTTAAGGGTTGTTATATAATGTACAGAAGACGTCTAGTACAGTGCCTTGTACCTGATAGAAATTCAGTACAGAGTGGAGAGCATTTTATCCCTTTCAATATGGGATACAATTTCTCCCAATAATATTTTTTCATTTAACCATCATTCATGAAGTACCTCTCACATGCCAAGCAGCGAGCTAGGCACTGGGTTGTTACTTGATATATCAAATTATAAAATATAGTATTCATGCCAGGAGGTGAAGATAGATAATTGGGAATTTAAAAAGTGTCATAAAATGCATTCCCAGTCCTCAAAGAACTTAAAGGCTAGAGAAGTAGTTCTTAGTCAAAAGTGGTCTCATCTCCCACAGGTATTAGGGATGTATGGAGACATTTTTGGTTGTCACACTGGGGTTAAAGGGTTGTGCTACTGGCAAATAGGGAGCAAAGTCTAGGGATCCTACTAAACATTTTGCAATGCACCCCTAAATAACCCAAAGTTACCCATCCCCAAATGTCAGTCATGCCTGTGTTGAGAAAGCTTGAGAGACATGAGGGAATAAAGCAGAATGGCCACACAGTACATTGCATTATACCTATTTACAAAGGGACAAATACTGTTCACTTGTAATCATAATGACCACTAGCATAATTAGACCCTATTATGTACCTATGTGCCTTGGCCCATTTAATCCTCATCATAACCCTATGACATTGGAGTTTGATGAGTAAATCCATTTTACAAATGAGGAACCTGGGTCTCAGGGAGATTACATTAATTGCTGAGATGATAAATTACAGAGCCCAAATTTGAACACAGGAAATTGGCCTCCAAAGGCTATTATCTTAACCATTATGCCAGTTGTGCAAAGCTGGCTGGAAACTCTCCTAATAGAAGAAATGTTTATGAGATGAGGCACCTAAAGGTCTAGGATGTAGTTTCACTTTGGCTATAACTTCACAGAGCTTCAGTTCCTAACAATGTCAGATTTGGAGTTTGCCAGTTATACAATCACTTTTAAGTGCCCCATCAGCTTTCAAATTATATTATTCTTGTATTAAGCAGGTATTATTCTTTCAACAAGCTTTTGAGTGCCTCATATGATGTAAGTAGTGCCTGGGATATACAGAAAAGATATAATTCTGTGTAAAGGAAGGGAAATAATATAAGGATCTTAGAGATCTTAGACTCAAAGGCTGTACATATTCAAAAAACAGACTAAGTCTCGTAAGAAGAGGTAACACAATATAAACAGCTGCAATATAAAGTTATAACTCATTAGGATATTACATCTTGTTTTCACAGTGAAGAAAGCGAGGGCCAGATTATTTTATTTGAATGATGTCAGCAATGACATAGATCAGATTGTAGCAATTATATTTTAAATAGTTTTAAAAGAAATTTTGAATTTAGATTTATAAAATTCTTTGCATTGTGAACTCACATTATTGCTTTTATATGGGGATATTTGAAGATCAGTACCTAAGATGAAAAGTGTCAAATTAGACCTATTCCAGTTTACCTCTGAAAATGCTTTAAATTTTCCATAAAATATAGGACATCTGCATTAGTTTCCTAATGGTGTTAAAACGAAGTATCACAAACTGGGTGGCATAAAAAAGTAGAAATATATTATCTGACAGTTCTGAAGAGTAGAAGTCTAAAATCAGGGTTTGGGCAGAGCCATGCTACCTCTGAAATCTCTAAGTAAAGATCTTTCCTTTCCTTTTTCTTGTGCCTGATGACTCTCTATGATCCTTATATGCCTTAGTTTATAACTGCATCACTCCATACTCTACCTCCATCTTCACATGGCTGCCTTCTCTGGCATATCTTTGTGTATCCTCTCTTCATTTTATAAGGAGACGGATCATTGGACTTAGGGCACATGGTAATCTAGTATGACCTCATCTTATCTGATTATATCTGCAAAGATCATTTTTCTTAATAAGGTCATATTCTGAGGTTCCTGGTAGACATTGATTTGGGCAGAGACCCTACTCAACACAGTGCATGTGGTATCATGTATATAATTCTGAATGGAAATAGGAATGTCTACATGTGTGATTAGCATGCAGAAAACAATGGTCTTGCAAAGTGAAGTCTTCAAGATGGTGTAGTTAGATACTAGGATCAGATGCAGCATGAGGACACAGTAAGACCTGAACTGACTCATATCAACAACCCTGTATCTGGCACAATAAGCAAAATTGCCTGCATTATTTCTCTTTCTTTCGTTCTCTCTCATAGTTAATTCCATTTAATTTACATGACATTTGATGTGTATTCTCAAGAAAAAATAATGATGAATCATTATAATTATTTTACATTTTAAAGATTTTTCTTGTGTATCCAAATGTTCCCATTAAAAGGAATATTATTATTTTAGATGGATCAGAATGTTTTAACCTGGATTTTGCAAATTTCAAAGGCTTTTTTTTTTACCCTGATATCTCTCATTCTTCTCTTGTAAAGTTCTTTTTGGGAACTTAGCATTATCACTATACATTAAAAAATGTGTTTAACATAAGCTCTACCAGAGCCAGATAAGATTTCATGATGTTATTATATATGGCATTTTTAACAGATTAAATTCATTAACTCACACAAGTATCACCATCTAGTGATACTGAAAGTATTAGAATAAGATACATTAAAAAAACCATAAGCTGAGAGCAATGAAAGAAATTAATACAAAAAAGAAAATCAAAAGAACCACCTCTGAAATGGCACAGTAAGTCCCTCCAAATTTCTGCTGTTCCAGAGGCTAACAAGAATATTCACAAAAACACTAATAAATTTTCAGATCTCAGAAAATAAATATAAGTCTGACAACAGTAAAAAGGAAGTTTACTCGAGAAAAACAGCTTAGTCTTGGTAAGAAAAGCAAGCTCTTTAACTTGTCCTATTTAAATCCTCACTCTCCCATCTCTGGTAGCTGTGAAAATCATCAGCTTCCCAAACATAGCACATGGAATCTAGTGGCCTGGCAGTAATTGGAGAAGCAGAATGTATTTGGAGCACTCTCCAAAATTCACATGCTCTCAGAATGATCACTGTTTGACCTGCCCATCACCTCCTTGGAATAGCTCCATTCTCAGAGTTTGTTTATATTTCACTGATTCAGAGTTTATTCAGCAGGAAAAGCATTATTCCCAGAGTACTCATAGAAAATAATCAAAAGATTGTTTAATCAGGCATTTGCCTGAGGCAGGGATACCAGTTGATACCAGAAACTGGCCAAGAAAACACTAAAAAACCAACAGATAAACAGAGAAATGACATGGCATAGGAACTTTTGAAAAGCTCTGATGTAACTAGAAGGTCATTCATACATTCAGAGCTGTGCACATCCCAGGAAAGACCTGGGAAGATTCTAATCCATCACCTTTGGCTGATCTGAACCTCTGCACAGGAAGGAAAAGAAGGCTAAGGCAGAATTATGAACTGGCAAGCTTTGGAGGGGAGGTGGAATCCTTTTGCTGAGCATGACAGATTGTTTTATCCAAGACAGTTAAGAAAATTTTTGCCCAATAATTAGCTGACCATGAAACTGATGGTAAAAGAATGTAGCTTTACATAAGTAGTCCTGAGAAGTATTTCTTTTTAAAAAGCTGCTACAATAACACCAACCAGTAACAAAAACAAACCCTCAAGAGACTTAGGTATGATTTCCAGAGTTGCCCCTTTAAATTATTTAAAACATCTATAATATAAAAGAAAAAGCTATAAACCACAAAAAGAAACAGGAACATGCACTCCACAATCAGGAAACACAGTAGTCAATAGAAAATATCCCTTAGGAAGCCAAGACATTGGACTTACTAGTTGTTAGGTAAGGAGCTGAAAAACCCATAAACTCAACAGACCTTTATTGGGAGAAGTTGCCCGGGCTGTCTCTAACAAAGGGAAAGCAGCCACAGGGGGAGAAAGGGGCGAGGCTTTTATGGGCTCTAGGTGGGAGGGGGGAAAGGGTGATTGACATATTACATCAGGATAGGTAGGAAGCAGGTGAACAGAGGGTTCACCTGCTAGGCGGGGCAGACTTTCCAATCAAAATTTTGGTGGGCTTTTTAGGACTGGGGGATAGTGGGTAGAAGGAGGCACCACCTTATCGGGAGGAGCCATCTTTGACAAGTCCTGCACTAGTGGCAGGAGAACAAGGATCCTGGTCCCCATGGTAACCAGGATGGGGTACCCACCCTCTGGGAACCCAAAGCCCTGTGGTGGGGCACACTCACAGAGCCATGCTCTGGGAGGCACTGGAGACTATAGCCTGGCATGTACCTGGGCTCTGTGGGGCAGGGCAGTTCTCTTAGAGGAGAGAAGCCCAGTGCCTGCCTAACATTTGTCAAAGGCTTTAAATTAGCTATAATAAATATGTTCAAAGAACCAGAAAAATCCATGTTGAAGTCATTAAAGTATAATGTCTATGTACCTAGAAGAAGGAATTTATATTTTTAAAAAGAGCTAAATTTGAAATCAAAAATTAAAATAATTGTTATGAAAAATACACTATCAAGGGTAAATAACAAATCTGAGTAGTAGAAAAAAAATACACTATATTTGAAGAGCCTCAGAAACCTCTGGGATAACATTAAGTGGTCTAGCACATGCATAATTGAGTTGTAGAAGTAGAGGAGAGAGAAGTAAAAAAGAATATTTGAAGAAATAATCATCAACACCTTCCTAAATTTTGTGTCTAAAAAATTACACATCTTGGGAGGTCAACAGATTTCAAGTCGAATAAACTCATAGAGCAACAAGCCTGACCACATCACAGGGTCAAATTGTCAAAAGTCAAAATGTGAAGAATCTTCAAAACAGCAAGTGACTCATGATGTAAAAGGAATTCTCTATAAGATTAATGGAGGTCTTCTGGGATTTGGCTCAGTTGGTAGAGTGCTGCACTGCAGTCTCTGAGGTCCCGAGTTCAATTCCCAGCAGCACAAAAATGGGAGAAGGACCTAGCAACCCACTCCCAAGGCAATCCCGAAACAGTCAGCCATTGAAAACCTATGGGCTCTCACCAGAAGCCAAGGCAGCCAAATATCATCTCCTATATTGACAAATGTGAAAATAAAAGGGGGAGGTGTCAAAGTCAGGTTGAAATCAAGAGAGCAAGTAGTAGCTTTTGCCATTGCTCTGCTGTTAGTATCATAGTTCCTCAAAAGTTGAAATTAATGTACCTTCTAAAGAATGGAATGGTTGCTGGGCATGGTGGCACATGCCTTTATTCCCAGTGACTCGGGGGTGGAGGCAGGAGGATCACAAGTTTGAGACCAGAGGCAGCCTGCATAGTTTAGCGAGGCCCTGTCTCAAAAAAAAAAAAAAAAAAAAAAAAAAAGGGATGGGGGTGCAGCTCAGTGGTCCAGCACTTGCAAAACATGCAAGTGCAAGGCCCTGAGTTCAATCCCCAGTACTGCTATAAAAAAAGAAAAAAGAAAAAAAAAAAGAAAAAAAGAAATGGAATAGTCTAAAAGCATATTTCATTCCTGATTTTTATCATTTTAAAAATATCTTCACATTGACTCTTGGGACAGAGACAAAGCTTACTCTTTGATATCACATACTTTCTCTTACTGAGGAAGATCAAATTAAGGCAAATAGTCTAATGTAATGACAGAGGTCAACTGTATGGAAATAAATGTGCATTAAGCATTTGATACAGATATTATGTACAACTATAGAACTTGCAGCCATAGTGCCCTAGCATCCGATCCTGTCAGATCTCAGAAGCTAAACAGGGTTAGGCTGGGTTAATCCTTGGGTGGGAGACCACTTGGGCACACCTGGTTCTGTAGTTTTGGGAGAAGGAGCTGGTAGCACACTTCCAGAAAACAATCAACCATTGAAAACCGTACAAATAGCAGAGAAGCTCTGACAATAGTGCCAGGCATGGCACAGTGTCGGGTCATGTTTCATCTGTTATAAAAGGGTCTCTATGAGTCAGACCCAATTCGATGGAACCTTACAACAACTATAGAGCTTTATCCCAAGACCTGTCAGACCTCACATTCTTTTAACTGACAATTTGTTTGCATTTGTTGTTGGTGTACATGATAGAACAGACTAGTCTGGATGCAGGAAAAAGAAAAAAAATAAAAAATGATACTTATAACCTAGAAAGCCATGTGAAAAAAGAATGTTTTCTCAGATCAAGGATGGAGAGTAGATACAAATCGTAATTAGCTATTGTAGGCCAATGGAAAACTTAGCTTGACTTCAATGAATTAATTCTGTCCTCATGAGTGAAGAGTAAACCTTCCTTTTATGTGTACATTGTCAACCACACTCTTATTTATGAGGCCAATGGCTCTCTTATCAATATGAAGGTCTTCTCATAAATCCTGACCTGAATCTCATAATGGCTCTTCCTCCTCCTCCTCCTCCATCTTCTTCTCCTTTCTTTTTTCCTGCAGTATTTGGGGGTGGAACCAAGGGCCTCACACATAGTTTGCAAGTGCCATGCCACTGGCTGCACCCGTACCCCATTTGTTTATTTTTTATTTTGAGTCCAGGTCTTGCTGAGTTATGTAGGCTGCCCCTGGTTTCAAACTCGTTATCCTCCTGTCTCTGCTTCCTGAGTCGCTGGGATTACAGACATGTGCCACTGAGTCCAGCAATGGCTCTGTCTGCTAAGCTTGTATCCAGTCTGACACAGTTCCTATTACATTTCATTTTGTAATCTGATTCCATTATTGTGACCTCCATTTGGACATTTACTGACTTTTTTCTTTTATAATTTCCTTTTTTTGTGATTTTTGATCCAGTCCCCCCTGACAGTTACCTGGGCATGTAAGTGGCCCTTCATTTCCAGTGTCTGTTTGTCACAGCACACTGTTTTTGTAGTTATTTTTGATTGAGAGCTGTTTCAGTTCAAGGGCTGTCTTTGATTTCTCAATCCCTAACTGCATTGAGTACAGTTCTTGAAATGCAAAAAGCACACAAAGTTTGTTGATTGAGTGAATTAATAGAAAATATAATAGTTTAAAGAAAATTGGTTATCATTTTCTTGGGCTATAGCTTCTTGTTTTCCACATACATGTTGTAGGTAATTTCCAGGAACTAGTCAATATCCACTCTGAAATTTAGAAATAGATGTCTCACTTCCTCATCTGTAAAGTAGAATAAAAATAGCACTTATCCCTCAGGGCTATTAAAAGGATTAAATAATTTAGTAAATAGAAAGTGCCCGGTGTAGCAATTCATTCTTTCTAAGATATGAGGAAGAGCCTACTTAGAGAGATGAGTGAACAAAACAGATAAAAATCCCTGTCTTTGCAGCACTTACTGTCTCCTACAGATCTGAATGCATGGTTCTAGGTGTACAAGTCCACTTGCCCCGAGGTCAGATAAAAATCCCAAACGATGTTTTTTAAATTTGACTTGTAAACACTTAGGAAAGGTAGCAGCTATTACTTAAAGTGGTTGTGGATTCAATTTAAAGATGTCACAAAGGACTCAACTCATTCCCATTATATTTTTGAGACCAGTAAATGATAAAAATGACAGATATGATGACTTACTCTTGAGTCTAAATAGCCCAGCTGTGCAATTATAGAAATGGTACTGTGGGTTCAAGCACCTTGCATGGAAGCCTTAGGAGTTTAATTGACCACAGGATCAATATGAGGAAGTAGTGTGATATGGATACATTAAGAAAAGAAGCAATTTCTTTTCAACTTTAAGGCTATCACAGAACTATATAATCCAAAACAAGTGGGGTGAGAGTGGTGGCTCCATTTTGTGCCAGAAATAGTCTGACCCTCACAATTCTGAAAGAACTATGAATAAACCAGGACGATTCTAGAGAACAGCAATAAAGTCAACAGACATGTGACAGTGTTAGATGGTGAAAGAGGAATTCTTAAAGAAACTCAAAGTCTGAGGTACAAAGATTTGAGGGGAAAATATGACCACAGAGGTGAAGAGCTGTATTCATTCAGCTTTACCTAAACAAAATTCATTTTAAGGAGTAAAACTAGAGAAAGGCAGATTTATGCTGAACGTGAATAGGAGGGAGAAGAAAATAAAGTCCATGCACTCATGTAATTTCTGAATTTAGTCCCTCTGTAGGGTTTCCCACAGGGGCCTGATGAAAGTGTTTCCTGGTCAGTCCCCATCTATTTTCTCTTCAAAGCATAATCCTTTTTAACTTTTATCGCTCATTCAAGATTTAATAGCTAATTTTTTGAGTGAGTTCACATAGACGTGAGGTATGTCAATTAAAAATAAATGTAGATAATCTTTAAAAGAGTAGATTGTATCATTGCTATGGCTAACTGGAATAGTTACTTTCTTTTGGGAAACTACTAAGAACACTTTCATAAGTTGAGTGGTGAGTCTTGAACTTCATTTTTCTCCTTAAAAAGCAATCTGTGAAGACATAAGTAATTGTCCTCTGTACCTCTTCTGTCATAAACTCAGTGATGAATTAGATTGAGAGAGTAAGGGAGGCCAAGAGAAGGATACCACTTTCTCAAATGTTTGTTGCTATTATTGGGTGCCCTTGAGTTGGGTCCGACTCATAGTGACCCTATGTACAGCAGAATGAAACACTCTATGACTCTGTGCTATGTCCAGCACTATGTCAGTGCTTCTCTGCTCTTCATAGGGTTTTCAATGGCTGGTTGTTTTTGGATGGCTTTGAGAGTGAGCTGCCAGGTCCTTCTCCCATTTTTGCAGTGCTAGGGATTGAACCCAGGGCCTCAGAGACTGCAGAACAGCACTGTACCAACTGAGCTAAACCTAGGCTGACACTAAAGATGGCCAGTAGGTTTCTTCTTTTAGATCTATTTTACTTGACTGAAGATGATTGCCTCTATATATTTAGGATTCTTAAGCATAGTGTGTTATCACTAGGAAAAACAGCATCAGAGGTATTACCTACTCTTGGCAAGAGCCCTGGGTTTTGTTATATGCATGTCATATCCCAGACACTCCTGATTGGAGTCAAGAGTCATCCAACTTGTGGCTCTATTTCATCCATGCAAGTTTCAATTTGCCCTTTCCCACATTACATCCTGCTTCCCTTCAGAGGCCAACCTAGCTGACATAGAGCTAGTGACGCCTAAAACGAGGCCCAGAACACACAATCTCCAATTAAGCTCTCTAGCAGCTCTCACAATTGCATAAGTCTATAACCCCATGCGTGGCTCACGGCAGCCCACTCATATCAACTCCTGACTGATGCATGTGATTCGAATCATACCCATGGTGGGAACAGGTGTAAAAGTTTGAACAAAATGTTTAGTATTTTCTATGTGCTAATTTCAACAAAGGCTGGGGTTTAGCTTTATTGGCAGAGTGCTGCTTGTGCTCTCTGAGGCCATGGATTCCATCTCGAGCACCGCAAATATGGGAGAAGGATATGGCAGCCTTCTCCTGAAACAATCCAGAAACAATCAGCCATGGGAAATCCTATGAGGGGCACTATGAGTTGAACCTGACTCAGTGGCACCTAACAACAACAATAAAAAGAGAACAAAAAACTGGTTGCAACAATTGACTACTATGTTATCAGGAATAGGAAGTACTGATGAGCACTTCAGGGGTTCCATATGGCCATGTTGTTTGTTTATTGGGTTAAGTGGAAATGAAATGTTCTATGAAGTTTTATTTCTAAAGATTGACTTGGAAGCTCATTTTGACAATAATATATGAATCCTGCATGATAATAAGATTTATTCGAGGAGCAAAATAGTGATCAGATCCTTTTGTCTCATATAGACAAAAACTTTTTAATGCAATATTACTAATTAAAAAATGTATTGAAAGGGAACTAACACATTAAATGATTGTTCATTTCCAGAATATTAATTAAAAGAAATGATAGATACAGTTTTACTATATATGTTTTTTGTATAGCTAACTAATAGACATAGGTAACTGATAAGCAAACCTCAACTCTCTTTCCAACTTTCTTGCTTCTCCTCACTTTTCTCCCATCTTCCTTTCTTCCCTCCCTCTCATCCTATCTTTTTCTGCTGGAAAAGAATTAGGAGAAAACCTTTGAATTATCAAATTAAGGAAACTCTCCATTAGGAAGAATGGAAAATTTTATGAATGCTATTCCCTTACCCTCACCATTAGTGGACCGTTTCCAAAGTAGGAAAAGTTCTCATTTTTACCTGAAGCCCTTGTCAAAAATTTCATATGAAACCGCAGCATTTCTGCTTACTTCTACACAGCCCAATTTATGCAGCTAGTGTGAAAAAGATGCCAAAACCTATATCTGAGAAGACATAAATAATATTTTTCCTATTCATGAAATATGTGCATAACTCAAATTCAATTTTGACTGAGAAACAAAAACTGGAATTCTCAGGTCATGATGAGTTTACTTCACGAATGTGGCAGCATTTTCACATTTCCAAGTGTTTGCTCAATTTCCTGCTTTAAAAATATCCTAAACTCCACTGAGCATTAAGCCCTGCTGGCTAGTGACAAGATGTGTGTGCAGCAGTGCCCATAAGAGTGTCCAAGTCTTTTCCTTTGGGGTGTTCCTAATTAAAAGCTGGTTGGTGTTGGCAAGTGGCTTGAATTGTTCCATATAACAGTACCACGAATTCCAAACCTCCATAGTGGTGAAAACAGTGTGTGCTGGAGAGAGGAAAAACTGAGAGCAGATAGAGAAACATGAAGATGTCTTGAACTGATCAAGCAAAAGGGGGTGAGAAGATTTCAGGTTTAAATTTCTCATTCTTTTCTGCCTAGATTTCATTATCTTCTTGATCTCTCCATTTCAATGGTTCATAAAACTTCAGGATGTCTAGGAATTACCTGAGAAACTTGGTTAAAAAAAAAGAAGAAGAGCATTACAAATGTTCAGGGCCAACTGAATCTGGAATAAGTCCTGAAAGTCTGTTTTGTACTAAAAGCTTCAGAAGTGACAGGACCTGGCACAATTTGAGTGTGATAAATGACAGTTCCAAACCCCCAAACAAAAACTTGAAATTTGAAAGTAAAAAAATGCAAAAAAAAAAAAAAATACCTGCAAGGATCCACACAGTACTATCTTCCACATCCTCACAAAACAAGTGTCTGTCTTTCTAGCATAGAAACCACTATGGAAGAAGCTTTTTAGACGCTTCTTTCTATGAAAATCACCAGGTGTTTGAGCCAAATGCAGATCCCTAGGTCTTACCCTACCCCTGGAATGCAGGCATGCCTACTGTTCACTTAACCCCATGGCATCCTGAAATATTGTGCATGGCTTGGAAGTTTGATTCTCAGAGATTGATTCTCAAAGTGATAATCTGATATTTTGAACTGCTTTGCTAGCAAACACAGCAAAACAAGTCCTAGAGCTACCAATATTTGGAATTTTTCGTAAGGCCAATTTCATTATTCCTTTGATGGGATGTGTGGTTTGCACCTCACCTTTTGGCTACTCCCCTAGAATATGCTCCAAGGAAGCTTGCAGTCTATGGTATGTGTGTTATTCAGCTTACTGTTGCTGTAACACATACCAGAAATGAACTTTTAAGGAGGAAAGTTTTATTTTGCTCATTGTTTCAGAGGTTGTACTCATGGTGTTTTGGCCCCATTGTCTTGGGTCTTTGCTAAGGCAACACATCATGGAAGAGAGTGTACAGTGGAGCAAGCTGCTCACCTCATGATAGCTGGGAAGCAGAGAAAGAGGAAGAGGAACAGCCTAGGTCCCAATATCCCCTTTAAGGGCATACTTCCAATCACCTAACTACCTTCTGTGAAGCACTACCTCTTAAAGGTTCTTCTGCCTCCCAGCAGAATCATAACAGGGGACCTGGCCGGTAATACATGGCCTTTGGAGGACCCTGATCCAAACCTCAGCAATAGGGGTACACATACCCCTTTCTTTAGAGACTCTTAACCTTTATCTCTGCCATAGACCCCTCTGACTCTCTGGAGAAGCCTGTGGAACCTGTCTCAGAATAATGCTTTTGAAAGCATAAAATAAAATATATAGGATTATAAAGGAAGCTAATACTTAAAAATTTATCAATACACTATAAATAAATTTGTGGTGCAGAAGTGTGTACTTTTTGATGCATTAAATTGTTTAGTAAAAGAAAGGTTTTCTTTCCTTTGTGCCCTCCCAATTGACAGATCCATGGAATTTCAGGGTGTGTCCTTGGACTCCAGAGTAAGAATCCCTGTCACATAGATGCTGGTAGACTCTGTGTAAAGATGGCCACGGACTTCTCCAGTTAAAGCCTTCCAACAGCTCCCAATTTCCTTTGGACTTAAGTCTGAAATCCTTAGCATTTCACACAGGTGGACTGACTGGACTCAGTCTCTCAAGCTCCCTGTCTTTTACTTTAAGCTCAGATCATTCTAGACCAGTAGTTCAGGAATATGCAGTGCTTTCTCACCGCTGGGCATTTCATAGAGAGTACACCTGTATGCAAAGCTCCACCTCCCTCTTTGCTGTTTACCTGGCCAACACTATGTCACCCTTTAGGATTGAGACTTATTTCCATCCAAGCCTGGGTCAGGCATTGCTTCCTGGGCAGCACTTTAATTCTGAAAAAAAGTTAATAAATCAGAGAACCAGTATTGACAAAACATCAGGAAAAGTCTCAGGCATAATTGAACACTTACTTTCTTAGTTACTCCTACCAACAGCAAGTTTTCAGGCAAGCCTCTCCTCTATATACTCAGTGTCCATATTACTAAAATCATTTCAATATGTTTTTAAATTCTATATTAAGTACTGATGTGACAATTATTTTAGTCTTCTCTCTCATAACACATCTGTGATTGAAACATATTAACTCTTGAGTCAACACAGAGTGAAACTTCTCTGTATTTGTGTCTTTTAAATGATGTTATCAAATGGATGGCCTGCAGCTGTACCATTGTGGCTTCTGATCCCATCAGATCTCAGAAGCTAAGCAGGGTCAGGTCTGGTTAATACTTGGATGGGAGACCACCTGGGAACACCAGGTGCTGTAGGCTTGGATGAAGGACTCAGCAACCCACTCCCCAAAAACAGTCAGCCATTAAAAACTCTATGAATAGCAGAGAAGCACTGACAGTAGTGTTTTACCTGTTGTACATAGGGTTCCTGTGAGTCGGATACTGACTCGATGGCACCTAACTACAACAATGTCAAATGGATAATGATAATAACTCTTAGTTATCAGTCATTTATGATCTTCCAGGCCCAGTTTGCCTCATACTTTCTATACTAGCTTATTGAATCTTTACAACAACTCTGCAAAATAACTAGTATCATTATCTTTGTTTTGAGGAAACAGAGAAGTTTAAAGTGTTGGCCAAAGTCACAGTAGGTCAGGAATTTCAATTCAGGAGGTAAGGATCAGAGGTTTGGTTCTTAACCACTGTGGCATAAAATGGTTCATTCATTTTTTTTTTCATTCACATGATTTGGTTTATATGTCTAGAGCAAGCAAACATAAAGATGAAAGTAGCATAGTGGTTGTTTAGAGCTGGGAGGGACAAGCAATTGGAGAATGATAGCTAAAGGATACTGCATTTCTTTTTAAAGAGATTTTTTTAAAAAAAAATTGTAGTAAAATATATATAACATCAAGTTTACCATTACAGAGATTTTAAAGTAGCATTAATTGCATTCAGAATTGCAGAACATTGCACAAACAACACTTCAATCTAATTCTATGATCTAATTCCAGAAATTAAAAAAATTTTTTCCCTTTATTGATAAATGTTGCTGGGGTACAGAGTAATACAGCGTTTGCTTTTCCCATTGTGCAACTATTACAGCACTTTTGTTTACACTTTCATCAACTCACAAAGTTTATGGAAACTTTTGATTAATATGTAGTAAAACTCATGAATTTATGAGTTTTATTCCCTTTTCTCCCCTTGTACTCATGAAGTTGCATTGTTTACATTGAGATTATCCTCTCCCCCTTTATCCCTTTATGTTGTTTCTTCTCCCCTTCCCACATTGCACAGCCTTTGCTTCCCTTTGCTAGTCCCCTCCCTCCTCCTTTCTACGCTGCTTATATTTTCCCTTGTTGTTGTTAGGTTCCATCTCATAGCAATCCTCATAGGGTTTTCAAAGGCTGATTGTTTTGGGATTGCTTTGAGAGTGGGTTATCACATCCTTCTCCCATTTCCCTCCTTAGCTAGGTTTAATTGTTCATTTTTATATATCTATGTATAGCTTTTTTCTTCCTTTAAGTAAGATTCAGCTCACACATGTGAATGAGAACATAAAGTATTTCACTTTTTGAGCTTGTGTTCATTCACTTAAGATGATATTCTCTAGTTCTATCCATTTTGCTATCAATGACATTATTTCATTCTTTTTTATTGTTGGATAATATTCCATGTATATGTAGAACAAAATTTTATCCTTTCTTCTGTTGATGAGCATCTTGTTGCTTCCATATCTGCAATTATGAAGAGTGCTATGTTAAATATGGAGATGCAAGTGTCTCTGTGATATGATGATTTGTTTCTCTTTGGATGTATTCCCAGGAATGATATAGCTGGGTCATATGGCAGTTCTCTTCTTAGTTTTCTGAGGTATCTCTGTACTGATTTCCAAAGTGATTGAACTAAGTTACAGTCCCACTAACAGTGTAAAAGGGTTCCTTTTTCTCTGCATCCTTGTGAGCATATATTATTATTTGTTTTGTTGATGTTAGCCATCTAACTGGGGTTAGATGGAATCTCAGAGTTGTTTTGGTTTGCATTTCCCTAATGACTAGGGATATTGAGCGTTTTTTCATGTGTTTCTTAGCCCTGTGAACTTCTTTATTTGAGAACTGTTTGTTCATAATCTGTTGCCCACTTGTGTATTGGGTTATTTGTTGTCTTGGGATTTGCTTTCTTGAGTTCTTTGTATATTCTAGAAATTAGTCCTCTATTGGATGTGTAGGATGCGAAGATTTTCTCCCATTCCATGGACTCTTCCTTGATTCTGTTGATTGTTTCTTTTGCCATACAGATGCTTTTTAATTTCATATAATTCCATTTGTCAATTCTTGGTTCCATTCTTATCACCAAACTCCTGTCTAACATGTACATATGATGGCAATGTGCATATGTACGCACATGTAACTTTGGGATGAATTATTCCTTTCACTTTTTCTTCTGATTGAACCTTCTGACTCCTATGTCATTTTTGTATTAATAATCCTTCACCTTTATGAACTGGTAAAATTTTAACCAGGACTACCTGGGGAACCATTCTGGGGAACCTACCCATTCTGAATCTCTGCCTCATCAGTTTTTACCAGGATATCTTCTTCAGCCAGTCTATTGAATCTGGAGTTAACAGACTTGAACTCAAATTGGCACTCTGACTTTTCCACCTTGGGAACTAACCTAATGACTCCACACATTAAGCTCCTCATGAGTAAAAACAGAGTTTGAGTGCTGCCAAAACATAAAACATAGAGAAAGAAGTTATTTGCCATATTTGGGTCTTTTTATTTCCTTTGATATTTGATAAAATTTTAGGATGTAATATGGGTTTCCTTTATTATGAAATGTTTCCTGTCTCTTGTAGTCCTTTGCAAAATGACCACTTATCTATACTCTGAGGAAAAGAAGGGGCTTGTTATATCAGTCAGCTTTCCATCACTATAGCAAAATACCTGAAACAATCAATTTATAAAGAGAAAAGGGTTATTTTGGCTCACAGTTTTGAAGTTTCCTTTCCATGATTGGTTGGCCCCATTACTTTGAACCTGTAGCCTAAATGAGGTAGCCCCTCATGGCGGTAGCATGTGGCATAGCAAAACTGCTCAACTTAACAGCCAGGAAGCAAAAGAAACAGGAAGGGATCTGAATCACATATCCCTCACTTTGGCACATGCTTCCAGTAACCTAAGGACTTTCCATAAATCCCCATCTCTCAAAGGTTCTACCATCTCCCAATAGTGCTACCCTGGGAATTAAGCATTTTCACACATTACTTTTGGGGGATAGTCCACATCCAATACACCACTTATATATTATGCTACTTTCTAAGATTTATTATTTTCATTATAATTCTTTCATGTCTCATCCTGACATACTCAGAATATTATTTCTTGCTTCTAAATTGAGTCATTTTTTCATTCATGTAATGAATTTAAAGGGGGAAATGTGTAATATCTGCTCATTCACTGGGTCAATTTTTTTATTATATTAAACAAAATACAAAATAAAGCATTAAATAGAAATGAGTACATCTCACACACCATTATTGGTATACATATATCCTGTTGGATATTGCTGCTTAAGGTTGCCACCTGAAAGCCCTCTGTCACAACTCTCCTAACTAAAGCACCTGGCATGGGAAGAGGTCTGTCTACTCACTGACTCCAGTCAGTCCAGTGCATATGGGTTATACATGCAGCTTTAACCCATGGCCTTACAGGTACACACATGTCAGCCTTGCTTATCATCAGGTACTATGGGCAAGGCAAGCCCTTGGCAAAACTACACTATAAAAGAAGTATGTGGCTGGGTGCGGTGGTGCACGCTTGTAATCCTAGCGGCTTAGGAGGTGGAGGCTGGAGGATCGCAAGTTTGAGACCAGAGGCAGTCTGCATAATTTAGTGAGACCTTGTCTCAAAAAAACAAAAAAATTGGGCTGGGGGTACAGCTCAGTGGTCCAGCACTTGCAGAGTACACAAATGCGAGGCCCTGGGTTCAACCCCCAGTACCGCAAAAAAAAAAAAAAAAAAAAAGAAGAAGAAGACGAAGAAGAAGAAGAAGAAGAAGGCACATTTAATATCATTTTGCTTTTTTTTCTCTAGGTTTCATATCTCTTCAGAATTGTAGCTGCCTGTTCTCCACTTGCCCAACCCTCACTGAATGCCCAATTATGGCTTATCCTGTATAAGCAGAAGTCCTGACTGGCAAAGATCATTTTCTTCCTTTTATATTCATTACTTCTGTTCTGCCTCAAACTTCAGAACATGGCTTTTCTGGGAAATGTTCTCTCATATATATGTGGTTGGTGGCTCTCTGATCTAATAGACTGATCCTTGATGAATTTTCTAATTGGTAATAATGGGGCCAAATTCCTTAGCCTCAACTAGACAGGACTTTGAATTTTAATGGTGGAGTGGCCCAGAACCATTCTTTGATTTTTTAATAATGAGTATCTGAGAGAGGTTAACATTCTTACACAGCAGATAATTCTTAGCTAGAAAACTCTCTAACACCATCCTTTAGGCCACACCATATAGCCTAGAGATTCTAAGTCTTTTGGCAGTGAGATCCCATTAATCTTACAGAAAGGAATCTGTGGTCCTCAAACAACAATAATAAATGTACAAACATTTCCTCTGAATATATTAAAGCAGACATGTCCAACTTGCGGCCCATGGGCTGCATGTGGTCCAGGACAGTTAGTGTTGCTGCACACAGAATCTTTAAACGTCCTGTACTTTTTAGCATTTATTTTCTTTGTGACTCCCCCATTATGTATATATACTAAGTATATTATATAATTTATGTGTAGCCTAACACAATTCCTCTTTAGTCATTATGGCTCAGGGTAGCAAAAAGGCTAGACACCCTGTTTTAAAGTAGCCACTGGAGTTCTTCTTTTTGGTAAGTCATACAAAGTAGAAGCAAATTAAATGGAGGTAAATTATCTTGCAACTTCCTCATCTTTTTTTAATGAAAATAAGCATTTGGCCTGGACTGTTTTTGCCTCCTACAAGAGGCAGCTCATGTCCAGTTGAGACGTGCTCATGGAAGTACAGAAGCAAACTCAGTATGAAGCAGAGTAAGCTGTGTGAGGCTGCAGAACTCCTCACTCACCTGGGTCCTTCACAATATTCTGGGAGGACTCCAGCAATGTGTTCATAAGATATTTTTTTAAATGGGGCAAAAATCAGATATTTTGACTTCAGTTGTTGAAGATTACTCCCGTTCAACTCTAGGTTACCCTCCATGACCCTGCTCTTTAAATGGACGACTTTAGAAGGGACATGAGTGAAGGTGGGCTCCATGAAAGGAGATTAGGTTCATGTGGCTCTGTGGCACTTCCAGGTATCTAGTGAAATGATGAAGTTTGACAAATGGTTTCCTCAGAGCTCCTACTGTCAGTTTCCCTGACATCTTGACAAAATCATGCAGGGTCAGACTGACATTAAAATGTTAATAAAATATTATGTTTTATCCCCTGGATTATGTGAGGTTTGTGCTACTTGTCAGCTTCTTAACATTTGTAATTGGCCATCCTTTCTTTTCTCACTCCAAATAAATACCTCCTCATATCTATTCTTGCATTGGTAATTTTATATTGTTCTTACTGAGAAGACCTAAACTGGACCAGTTTCAAGCCCTACAATTCTACCTTGAGGTACTAACTATCAAGTTCTTCTCCCACAATCGCACTAGGGAGACCACTTCAGCAGACTGTCCCTCATGAGACAATTTCTGTAACTGTATATGATTTCAGAAATTTTGTTTATGAAATACAAAGTGCTTAGTTATTGTATTGGCAATTAATTAGTGGAAATCCCCCAGGTTATTCATAACTTCCAGCAACACGCACTTCAGCAAGACTGTACCCACAGTGTGGGCTATTCATTTTTCTTTTCTTTCTTTTTTTTTTTTTTAAATGCCAGAAAGTTTTTATTTTGGTTCATTTTCTTCAACCTCGGGGCACTCCTCTTAAAACCAGCTCTCTTGATACTGGATTTCTCTCTCTCTCTTCTGCCTTGGAACAATTACCCAAAGACTTAATTAGCCTTTGCATTGGGGAAGCAGTTCTTTGCTATGGTGCCTGTTTGTAAACAGCAAAGTCTTTTGTCTTTGGCTACTTAAGGAATTTGCTGCTCCAAATCTCTTGCTCCATTCAGTCTGTTACTTGGCAAATTCAGATTTATGCATACCTGTGTTTTTGTTTATAGCTTCCTTATCAGGATCTAAGTCTCAGGGACATACATGACATCATGTATCATTGTTGGAGAGAGGGCAGCCCCCAAAGACTCCTTGCATTTTATCTCCAACTTGGATTATGTTATAGATTCTATATTTAAAGCATCCTTAAATAAGCTAATGAATTTCTCCCAAACCTTTAAGATGGTTCAAAGGCAATTATATGCACTGCAGATTTTGCCAATTACCACTTGCTAAATGTGTGTTCACATTTCATATAGCCAAAGTACTGTGCCCTTTATTTTTATAAATAATGGGTGATTTTTCCAACTATGTCTATGTCTGTTATCCTGTTTCTTTCACGACATTGGAAATGTTTGCATATTTTACTCTTATTTTTTCCAGTGGTCATAAACAATTGCTTTTGTTGTTGTTGTTGTTAGGTGCCGTCGAGTCGGTATCCGAAACAATTGCTAGGGTGGATATAATCCAACAATCCTGAACATAAATCTCAGTAAGTCAGTTTTTAATGTGAATAGATTATTTAGTTTAGTTCAAGTTTAACCTGAAATTACTTTTCACCTTAAAGTCTGTTGCTAAAAGTGATTTTAAACTACATTTATCTATTTTATTGTGTTATTAGAACATACTTGACATGACTTAATTAAATCTTATTTAGTGTTTGAGGATTTTACTGTATCTAAGGTCATTATTTTGATCAATTCTAACTGTAAAACATTTGCAGAAATGGTAGATATTAACACCACAGGGTCTAGGACTGAATAACCCTAGAATTAAATTTGAAAGTTAAAAAAATAAACAGGGAAAGCATGTTCCCCATTTCATTTTTTTCCAATAAGTTGCATAGATGTAACAATCCTGTGAATTATTAAAAGTTCAGGCCCCATTTAGAACTTTAATTTCTGTATACCATTATGCTAGATTTGCTGTCTAAATTACTTTGAGCCTGGCATTGATCTGAGTTTGCTTTCTATCCAGAGACATGGGTGATAAAAGAGAAAAGTAAGTAGACATGTTCTGGTTGGTCTTCAGCAGGGGAGTTCTAATACCTGGGATCATAGGTACTGATCTGGCCTCCCTCTCCAAGTGCAATAGCTGCAAAATAATGAATATAATGCTTTACATTTAGGTGGCTCTTTCTTGTTCATAAATCACATTTACAGCTAACATTTGAATTTATTTCTACAATGTTCCAGTGGAAAAATGAGAGAAATTGTTATAATCTTCCTACAGAAGATAAAGTGATGTCTTAGTAAGTTGATTTTTACATGGGGATAATAATTATTCTCAAATATAAATTCACTTATATAGATTAGAAGAAGGACCTGGCAGCCCACTCCTGAAACAATCAGCCATCTAAACCCCTATAAATAGAAGAGAAGCACTGACAAAAGTGCTGGAGATGGCCCAGTGTCAGGTAGTGTTTTCATTCTCTTGTACCTAGGGTTGCTGTGAGTTGGACCCAACTTGAAGACACCTAACAACAACAACCTGTATAGAATTCAAGTTTGTAAAATAAAAAAAAAAAATGAAGGGTAGTGTATCTCAGTCTAGTGTCCTCCATCTAAGCAGTGTCTTTTTCCTGGAGGCAGCTGTTGCTGCTGGGATCTTGTGTAGCCTTCCAGAGATTTGGAAGACACATTCCAGAGCCTACCTTTACCAGGGGCCCTCAGGAACAATCTGGATGGCTCCATGTTTTGTCAATAAAATTTTATTGGAACCCAAACACACCCATCTGATTTGGGATTACAAGGGAGTTGAATGCTTGCAACAGAAACCTTCTGCCCAATATAACCTAAACTATTTATTTGTCCTTTTATAGAAAAACTTGCCACAACATAGTCTGCACACTCCAAAGCAGATATCGGTGCATTTACCAAGCATCAGAGATGCCAGTTTCATATGTGAACCATTTGAAACATGTACGTGCACATGCACATGCACATGCGCACACACACACACACACACACACACACACACACACACACCATTATTTTCACTGCTTGTATCCAATAAAATATGTTGTTTTGTACATTTTATTAGTTCAAAATATTTTGGCAATCATTTCAAATCAGTATATATAAATATCATTTATTCTTTTCAATTGCTTCACTTGCTATGTTTTGGGTATTTTACATAATTGCCTTTAATTCTCACAAGATCATATTTTACAAATGCAAATAATAAAACTCAGCATTAGTGACTTAGGCTTAACTCCCAGAGAGTAAGTGTAGAGCAAGAGGTTTGAACTCACATGTCTCTTATTCCATGGCCTGCATACTAGTATTAGGTAATCTGTATGCTATTTGCAGGACATTGATGGAATTAGAGAATGATGTTCATTTGGATTTATGTAGCCCTATCCAGGTAGAGGTGAATGTGTCTTGTGAGTGGACAACTGATTTGCTTTGCAATGACAGGGGCTGGATGTTGAGGATTATGCATTTTAGACATGCTCAGTAAATTGATGTTGCCCTTTTTAGCATTGACCTCTGGATAAGTAGTGTCTATGTTCTCAGTTGCCTGTAGCTATAGCCCTGTGGCATCTGATCCCATTAGATCTCGGAAGCTAAGCAGGGTTGGGCCTGGTTAGTACTTGGATGGGAGACTACCTGGGAACACCAGGTGTTACAGGCTTGGAAGATGGACCTGGCAACCCACTCCCAAAAATCAATCCGCCATTGAAAACTCTATGAACAGCAGAGAAGCACTGACAATAGTGTTTTGCCTGTTATGTGTAGGGTCGCTATGAGTCAGGCACTGACTCCATGGCACCTAACAACAACATGTTCTCAGTCAGCATCTTTTGGAATAAGATTCAAAAGAGTACATAAACCCTTCTGTCCACAGAAAGTAAATAATGATGTGGATAATAACATTGTGATAATTACATGGTATCAATTAAAACTTTCATAGGCTCAAATTCTTAAATTGGATAATGAAATAAAAATTATATTTTGTTAAAATTACCTTGGAAAAATTCCTTATACTTCTTATAAAGCGTAGTGTGCAGACATATTTGTTCCTCAGTAGGCAAAGCCAGTAGTTTTGCCGTTTACATTGAGATTATCCTCTCCCCCTTTATCCCTCTACATTGACCCCCTCCCCATCCCACCTTCCCGAATCTTCACTTCCCTCTGCTAGTTCCCTCACTCCTTTCTACTCTTTATATTGTCCCTTCTTTGCTAAGTTTAATTGTGCATTTTTTATATATACATTTATGTATACGTCTTTTTCCCCCTTTAAGTAAGATTCAGCTCCCACATGGGTGAGAACGTATGGTATTCTCTTTTTGAGCTTGTGTTCATTCACTTAAGATGATGTTCTCCAGTTCCATCCATTTTGCTGCAAATGTCATTATTTCATTTTTTTTATTGCTGAGTAGTAGTCCATTGTTTATGTACCATAATTTTTTTTTACCCATTCTTCTCTTGATTGACACCTTTGTTGGTTCCATGTCCTTGCTATTGTGAAAAGTGCTGCATTGAATATGGAGATGCAGGTTTCTCTGTGGTATGATGACTCCTCTCCCTCTGGGTATATTCCCAGTACTGGTATAGCTGGGTCAGATGGCAGTTCTAATTTTAGTTTTCTGAGGTATCTTACATGGAAGTATTTTTGAGATCATTATGTGAATATTAATAATATCATGTGCTATTTGAAAAATTGGGAAAAATAAACATATATAAGCCATGATGTAGTATTGTTGTAATGACATTACAGTTAAAATGATTTCCTAGTCAGAAATGCCTGTTATGATTTGGTTTGGGCAAATGATCACAGTGTATTTCCTCCACAGTCCATGATTGGGGATTAGCTTAAAATAACCTCTTTTGTCCACTACTACATATGAGTAATAGGCTGTGTTTCATCATAATGAAAAGCACTTAACATGTGAGAATCTTTGCAAGAATTTCAAAATTCCCTTAGGCCCATTTTTCCTAATCAAAATGAGCAGAGTTTGAGGAGTTGGTTTGCTTTGTGAAAACAATAATTTGCTTTTAACGTATTTGAAATAGCAATGATGAATAAGTCTACCTTATTATAAAATATAGTTACATTTTTTAGAAACAAGACTAGAAAACTCCCTTCTGCCTGGCATAGCACTAATTTTAAAATCTTGGTATAGCTCAAAAAATTCTGTCCAGTATTTTATTGCACTACATTTTGCATGATCCTTATCATCAAAGGAAAAAAAATAGAAAAACAAGCACCTGTGTTACTATTGCTATGCTGTTGAGTTTTAAAAAACTGCAATGGGTTTTGAAGGGATTCTGGGAAGATGGTGGATTAAAAGCAGCTTCTGTGTAACTCTGTGAATGAAAAGTGCCACAGTAACAAAGGAAAAATTCTAATCCCAGAAGAGAAATACAGAAATTGCATCAAAAAATATAATAAAGATTATCACAACTGAACACATACAGAAAAACAAAGACTGCATCTTACATATTTCAGACATGTAGTCAGGAGAGATCAATCCCTGGAGAAAGACATCATGTTTGGGACAGTGGCAGGTCAACAAAAACAGGAAAACCCTCTACCAGATGGACTGACACAGTGTCTGCAACAGTGGGTTTAAACATAAATAAGGTTGTGTGCCTGGCACAGAATCAGGAAGTGTTTCTATCTGCTATACATAGAGTCGCTGAGTTGAACTCAACTTGATGGCACCTAACAACAACAACAATGCAGCAGAAATCAGGAAAACAACTCCCTGGCACACCACCTACAAGACAGGAGAGGAAATCCATTTCTCCCTTAGGGTAAGCACACTACTCTACATGGGTGAAAAGTGCCTAGAAATCCTACTTACTGGACCACCACACAGCTCTCACAAACCTTAATTCCATCTAGGGGATCTGGAAAACAGCAGGACCCCCAGAATGAAAAGTAAGCTTAGGAGAAAAAACAAACAAAAAACCAAACCAAACAGAAAAGCTCAAAACAATAGCAAAAAATGAAACAAAACACACTGAAAAACACCCCCCATACCCCCTTCCTTCTTGGAACAACATAAGTCAGTGACTCTGCCCCTGGGCACCAGGAGACACTCATTGAAGTGCTGAAATGTTCTGAGTAACTGGAGACTACAAAAACATGGTAATTGGAGAATCAACTGCTGAGCAAAGGTACCAAAAAGTTCTGGATGACACAATTGTAGGACCACAGGGAAACTAGAAGAAGTCACACTCACCCATTAAACCAGTGGTGTGGTGAGCCTTGATTCCCAGGTAGGCTGCAAAGCTGCACCCAAAGTCCTGTTGTTGTTGTTGTTAGCTGTTGTTGAGTCGTATCTGACTCATAGCGACCCTCAGAGGGTTTTCAGTGGCTGTTTCGGGAGTGGATTGCCACATCCTTCTTCCACTTTTGCAGTTCTGGGAATCGAACTTGGGACCTCAGAGACTGCAGAGCAGTGCGCTACCAAGTGAGCTAAATTCTAGACACCCCCACACCCCCACACTGCAAAGTCCTAGCACCTGCAAAATCAGTTTGGCACATGGCTTGGCATGCTGCAACCCCCAGTCAGGTGATCCTGCCACACTCAGAAATTCAACATGCAGGTAAACAGCTCAGTGTGCCACTGATCCTGGATAGAGGAATAAACCATGTCCAGGTACACCTCCACACGTGAACTTCCCAGACAACTAACACAACCATAAGCAGAGCTCTGTGCATCATGGTTACAGACCCTGCTCCAGACAGTCATGCAGCATTGGGACTCCCATCTTGCACAAACAGAAAGAGCCACTCAAATAGCTAGCTGTTGACATGACTGTGCATAGGACACTGGGTCTGGACAACCCTTGGTTCTTTCTCTGTCTGGTTTTCTTTCTCTTTCTTCTTTCCTCAAAATGGAATGTTTGGAGTTGTTACTCTGGCCTTAACTTAAACTAATCTTATCTTAAACTAATTTTATTTACAAACTTTTTTTCCTTTCTGAGCAACAGAAGAATTAACCCCCGCTTTCTCCCTAACCTCTCTACCTAACAATCCTCACTATTCTTCTTTGTTTTACCCCTTCTTCTCATTCAACCAGACTGCTAATTTCTTCTCTTTTCTCTATCCTCATTCTGTCATTTTACTCATCTACAACTTTTACCTCTAGCCTTAACACTTTTCATCTCATAACTAATGCTACATTATCTTTCCCAAATTCATTGGTAATATACTGTTGTTGTTGTTGTTGTTGTTGTTGTTGTTAGGTGCCGTCGAGTCGGTATCTGACTCATAGTGACCCTCATAGGGTTTTCAATGGCTGACTATTTCAGGATTGCCTTGGGAGTGGGTTGCCAGGCCCTTCTCCCACTTTTGTGGTGCTAGGAATTGAACTCCGGACCTCAGAGACTGCAGCACAGCACTCTACCAACTGAGCCAAATCCCAGTCCGGTAATATACTAGTTAGCATAAATCAAGTTTAATTGTGTAGTAATTATATATGTGGTTTTTATAGGTGAAACTGGGCTGGGATTTAGCTCAGTGGGTAGAGCGCTGCGCTGCAGTCTCTGAGGTCCCGAGTTCAATTCCCAGCACTGCAAAAATGGGAGAAGGGCCTGGAAATTCACTCCCAAGGTAATCCCGAAACAGTCAGCCATTGAAAACCCTATGAGGGTCGCTATGAGTCGGATACTGACTCGATGGCACCTAACAACAACAACAAATAGGTGAAACTACTATAAGATATTTGTTTTCCAGTCTCTGAGGGGTTTTGCAGGACTGAGCCATCAGAAGATGCCTACTAATAAAGAACACTTCCAAATAAATTGTGAAGAAACTTTCACATTATGTCACAACAAAGAAACATAAGAAACATGAAAAAGCAAGATATCATGACTCCTCTGAAAAAGACCCCAACAAACATAGCCAAAAGCACTGGAACATCTGAAATACATGACAAAGAATTCAAAAGTCTAATCATAAAAGTGACTGACTTCAAAGAAGATATAAATAAACAAATTAACAAATTGAGAAAGTCCACCTAGGTTCTAAATGAGAAATCTGGCTAGGAAATAGAAATTATGAAAAAGAAAGCAAATGTAAATATGAAGAAGGAAAAACACAATAGATTAGATAAACACAGTGGAAATTAGCACTGACATAATGGATGAAGCTGAAAAAACAAAATTGGGGATGGAAGATAGGGTGGAGAAGATACATGCAGACGTCAATACATAAATGAATGAATGAATATGACTACAACTTTGAAGAACTGTTGGACATGATAAAGAAATCAAGCCTAAGAATACATGGGGTAGAAAGAGCTGAGATTAATACCAAAGGTTTAGAAAATATATTGAATGTAATAATAGCAAAACCCAGCATTTTAACTATAGTCCAGACTCAGAAAGACAAATACTGCATGTTCTTGCTCATATTCAGAAACTAGACCTATCTGAAAATGAAAAAAAAAATGTGCACATATATGTATATGTATACAGGATTGGAAAATACAAGGGGATGCATCTATTAGATGGAGGGGTATTGTGGGAGAGGGTGGAAGCAACATGGGTGGGTAATGAAGGAGAGAATAAGCACAAAATACATGACTCAACTATGATAATCCCATTGTGAAACTCATTATATTGTATTCTTATTTAATAACAATAAAAAATAAGCTGCAGTGTTGGAACACTCACACACAGACACACACACAGATACACACACAAGGGTGCCAAAACATCTATACACATCTTGGGATAAAAACTTTCCATCTTGCTGTTTTAAGAATGCATTGTATGCTTGTAGGTGCTAGTATTCATTTGGTTAACACCATTACATCATATATACACATTGCTATCATGATTCAATTCAACTTCAAAAAGTAATGGATAGATAACATCTATTAATATGTATACATCTTTTGGCATCCCTAATACACACGCACACACACACACACACACACACACGTACACACATGCGCACACACATATAGAAAGCTTTATGTCCAAGATACATGAGTTTTGTTGTAGAACCTGAGAAAAAGAATTCATACCCAAAGGAAAAAAATGTAATTCTGTATGAGAAGAACCCTAATAAATCACATGTGCTTTTACCAAGCCAGCTTCAGATACTCCAGTTTGGGTTATGAATCATGTGAAGCTTATAAAATAAATTTCCTAGGTCAGTGTCAAGAAATTCAAGCTCAGAGTCACAAGATTGAGAACATTATAATAATGTGTGCCACCACAATACTGTCAGGATTTTATTTTTATTTAAATGATAACCCCAATGAACACAGCTGAGAAAGGCATAGATAATTTTTCTCGAGCTCAGTAAGCATACTTCATTTGCAGGAGCATTATGATGCATAGAAAAATCACTAGACTAGCTCTCAGGCGGGTTGAAGGCCTGTTTTTGCAGTGAATGTGGCAGAGACAGTGCTCACTGAATCGCCCTGGGCTCCTTCACATTTCTGAGTCTTCCTTGTAGTAAAGTTGGGGTCACAGGACTAATTCTAGCTGATGGACTATATCAAGGCAAGCTTGTGTCTATTGGAGGTGACGACCATTATGAGAAGATGCCTCCTTCCTGTGCCTATAGTTTTAGAAATCATGGCAGCATAGCTATGAGATGGACATAGTAAATTCAAATTCTGGGCTTATTGTTAGGAGGACCACCCACCCCATTAGACCTTATTTCTGAAACAGGGGGACCTAGAAGCCAGTATGGGTTTGAAGGTTTGTCTGATGTGTAACTATGAAGAATCATCCCCTGATACAGTGAACATAAATCATAAAAACACCTGGTAAAATCTGGTGTTTGTATGTTTCTCAGGACAAGAATGTACACTGGAATAGGTTGATTTTAACTGCTGTAAAGGAGTCTTTCTGCTCAATGGTGAATTCACAAAAAAAACTGCATTTTCACTAATATTTTGATACTTGATTTCTACAGTTATAAGTTAAGACTTTCACTGCTTAGTTATCAGTGCCAAATGGGAAAATTCAATCAGTATCTTCAACACAAAAAGCCTCTAGATGTTTCCCAGGCTGGCTCTTAATGAAATAAAAATAGTAATTTACCATTACTTTCTCTCTCTCTCTCTCTCTCTCCCTCCCTCCCTCCCTCCCTCCCTTTCTCTGTCTCTCTTTCTCTCTGTCTCTTAAACCAAAACAGTCTGCTTGGTTTCCTTTTGCATAGCAATATTATATTTCCTAAGGATATGATAACTGAAAAATTTCAGTGTTCTCTCTGGACCACTGGGGCTGAGAGGTATGTATGCACACAATTCATTTGAGATAAAGGTATGATTTTCATGCTTAAGGGATGTATTCAGATTGGAAAGAAGGCTGATATGTGTTAATGGTCCATTTTATGCTATAGTTCGTGAACACTTAGATCTGTTCCTTCCCAGAAAACAGAATGGAAATTTATCTTAAATATTTTCACTTTTTTCTAAACCATAATTATGAGTCAGACCTGACTCCATGGCACCTAACAACAACAACATAATTTAAAACAAAACTAGAAAGCAGAAAAATGCATGAGAATATCATTTGCCTTCACATTGTTTACTTACTCTCAGATACTCTGAAGGAGGCTCAATTTTAACATGGAATGCATGACTCAACTCTTGATTTGTTATTTTTTTTATTTCAATATAGATTGTTATTGGATTAAATTTATGCTAGCTGAAAGAGTTGAGGAATGCAGAGAAAAATTCATTAGTCTTCAATTATCTCCTCAAAGAGCTTGCAATAACTACCAAAGACATGCCCATAATGGAAAATGTTCCATTCAAATCAGCATGTGATTGAGCCCAAGATGTGAAGGAGCCATTGAGTGGCTTGAAATGTTTTGGTTGTAGAGAAAGATAGATTTGGACCTGCATGTTAATTTCAACATCTTATAGCTCTGTGACCTTGGGCCAGGTACTTAACTATTAGACGTCAGTTTCTTCATGTATAAAATAAGAATATTAGTACTACCTATCTCACAAGGGCTGGCTAATGAGCTTAGTCATTGGTAGGGAGCAATTACTAGATGGAAGCTAACAAGTACACGAGTAATGGTTGTATGAACACTCTAGGACAAGGATGGGTACAGGAGTCCAGGTCGTTTATTAATTTAATTATTCTCCTAGTAAGTATTGAGCATCGAAGAACTATAATGGTATTAGTGGACACCACAAGGTTATATCAATGTGGCAGAAGTTGGTAGCTGTCTACCCACAATTTACTCTGCCATTTCCATTGTGTGAAGTTTTTTCCAGGAGTTTGCCACTCAGCCTGAAACTACACACTCCTGTGCTTTGCACTTTGGTGTGTCCACGTGTCTAATTCTTGCCAATGGAATATCAGAGAAAGTATGATGTCTGGGCAGGATCCTTAAACCATGGATGAACAAAGCCTGGTTTTTTAAGGAATGAGGAGGAAAACCTCCCACACTGGACCATTAAGTAAACAATGAATAACCATTTCCTGTTTTAAGTTACTGGAATTGTAGAGTTAACTTATTATAGTATATAATGCCACCCTAACTGATATCATCAGACAGGACTTTGCCCTAAAAGACTTTAGGCTGTTTGAGAAAACATCTATTGCAATAGGTTGACTTTAATGTTAGCTGGTAGGTGTCTAAGCAGGTGAATTCCTTTAGGAAATTGAGACTGCATAGCAATATTAGGACAGCTTTTACTTCCTTTCCCCAGTGATTTGCTTTTATTGTACCTCTGATGAAAGAGACCTGGAATGAGATGAAAGTATGGATTTCCTATCTGACATTTTTGTTTCTGCTTCTGTTACTCATCTTCCTGTTGGTGAAATTCAAGACCAATTTGAAGATTCTTCACCACACCGTGGCTTAATGGAACTGTTTGCCACCCTTTAAGTTTCTGTTTCCTATGCCATGCTGATGTGGTGTAGACTGAAACTAGTTTAAGATGTAAGTAAAACTTTATATGTAAAATAGAGTAGAACTAGAAAGCCAATATTCCCGCACTCTGAATAGTAAATGGCATCAAATTAGTTTTAATGCCCAATTTGTAATGACTGAAACCCTATCATAAAATGGCCCTTGCCACATGTTTGTTATATTTTGGTTTTAAGTGATGCAAAAAAAACAAAAACAAAAAAACCTTAACAATGTAAACATAATTTTCAGAAAATATCTAGCATTAGTGGATAGGGAAGTACTTGGTGTTGGAACAAAATCTCTGCTGTATGGTATGGTAAAATGTATTTTATAATTTGCCTGATTGACTTTTAGATGACTTTTATTAACAGTAAGGTGGCAGACTGAAATATATGATTTTTCCAGTGCTGGGGATTGAACCCAGGGCTTAGGACATGCTAGGCAAGCGCTCTATCACTGAGTCACACCCTAGCAGGCATGCAAGAATAAATCCTATTTCTTACCTGTCAGCATAGTTCTTCTTACCTAGGCCAGGCTCAGCTGGGTGTATCTTCTACTTTTGGCTTGACTTACTCAGGGATGTGGAGTTGGTACAGGTCAGTTCCAAGAGACTGGACTCCACATAACTCTCATCCCTCTGGGGGCTCAAGTATATCCTTCTTTTGGCAATGGCAAAAGCATAAGACTTAAACCTAATCTTACAAAGAACTTTTCAAGCTTCTATTTACATCACAAGTGATGCCATCCAGTTGGCCAAAACAAGTCATATCATCAAATCCAAGATCAAGGGTGGAAGACTATACTCTTGATGGGAAGAGCTGCATAGTTACATGGCAAAGGCATGCATTCTATAAGGGTAAAGTATTGATGCTATTAAACAGTTTACAGCTTATTCGGGAAGAAAATCGTTTATGCATTAAAATTCACTTAGACACATACATTTTCTCTTTGGAGCTTAGGCTCATTTTTGCTTATTTTCTTTTATTTATTTTTGCAGTGCAGGCAATCAAACCCAGGGCCTTATGCAAGCTAGGCAAACACTCTACCACTGAGCTACATCCCAGCCATCATTTTTATTAATTCATTATGAGAAAAAAATTAAAAAACTATGTTCTTAGCCAGAACAATTTACCTAATAGGCATCAAAGCAATATTTTTAGAGAATTTTAAAGTATTAAAATTTAACCCAGTAGCAAACTTTATCTTTCAAAGAACATATGTAAATATGTGTTCATAAATTTATTCATTTAACACATTTATGGCATTGATAATTTACAATAAGGCTAAGTACTTTAGGGTATAAAATATTAATGAAACAATGTGTCTGCCTTTTATAATGAGTAAAAATTGGAAACATGCCCCTTTCTATGACCACTACCAAAGTAACTCATAGCAGTAGAGAAGTCCAATAAAGAAATTGACTTTTTGTATTTCTTTTGTGCAGTCTAATGGTTCTCTTCACAATGTCCCACTAAATAGAGTGAATGTTATTATTCATGTTACTTAAGGTAGAGTTCCAATAACTTTGTTAACTATCCATGATATTGTCCCTAGTGTGGGATTTCCTACAGAGCTCTGATCAAGCATTGAGACTGCTCTCCTTCCTCCTTGGAATAACTTTCTTGCGGTGTTAGCTCTTGGCTGCCATCTGGAAACTGGGATTTCAGAAAGGCTCTCACCATTCCTAGAACTGAGAAGAATGTCCCATTGTGCATAAACTGTTTATGCAAACAATATGGCTTGGGCTGGATAGTTACCTTGCTTTCTTTGAAGGTGTCTAGAATTGCAATGCAGACTGGGCTTTCATGGGAACTCTCAGCCCTGTTCCATACATCTCTGGGTGCCTATGTGAACATCTCCCTGTCACCCTGGGCTCTGAGTCCTGATGAACTTCCCTGGTAAAGAGTATTCTTCACATGCTGTCCCAACCTGGTGCTAAGGAGTTCTAGCTGACTCCATTGGAAGAAGACTTTTGGAAGCTTGTGCCTTTTTCTTAAGAACTTCCTTCTATGAATAGTTCCTCTTGGCTATTTGTGCTTTGTGCTCTTTTGCTATACGGAATCTTAGATATGAGGATGACTGTATGCTGAGTCCCCACTCCTCGTGAATCATTGACTCCAGGAGGGTTCATAGGGACTTCTAACACAGTATGACCTTCTCTTTCCTCCTTCCTTGATTTCAAAGGTGACATAATGCTTGGCAAACTCATTCGTGCATTCAGCCGAAATTACGGAGCTTCTAGTTTGCAATAGGTGATATGGTAGAATTTAGGAATAAATTTAGACACAGGTGACTTATAAGTAGAGGTTGGATTCAACAGGGTTGGTAGAATAACAGACTAAAATGAAGCTAAATTTGTTTTCATCATGTCCTTTCCCTCCCGTTTGCCAAAGTGAGAAAGATACCTACTAGTTACAGTACAGAAAGCAAAGGATATTTTGTTCTTTGGTACCATTGACTGACTAGTTACCACCCTGTATAGAATAGAATGGAACAGTATGCTACACTGTGCCATGCATATGATCTTTTTATGTTTGAGCCCAATGTTGCAGTTACTATGTTTCTTCTCATTTTGAATCATGCTACATCAATAAAAGGAAGTCCCAGGGGCTTTACTCCATCCCTGTCATTAATATTGACTCTACTTTGAAGAGGCAAAACTCTTCCCCAGTTGTTTTTAAGTGCCTTCCAGCCTTGGAGGGCTCATTTTCTGACACTATATTTGACAGTACTTCTCTCCTATTCATACTGTTTTCAATGGCTTACTGTTTTGAGAGTGTGGGCTGCTGAGTCCTTCTCCCTAGTCCATCTTAGTCTCAAAGCAAAGGATTTAATATGTTAAAAAAAGCACTTTTCCAAAATTTAGTGGTTGACTTTCTGCTTTTCCCCAAACTAATTATATCCCATATGAACGTCATCTGATTTTTAAATTCAATGAAGATACAAAAGCAATTATTAAGTAAGGGTTGTCCAGTTATATAGGAAAATGCAAAAATAGTTACAATATATTTTCATAACCAAATTTTCCAAAGTACTCCAAGGACTCCATTTGTAAGAGGAAATAACAGATGCCGTACACACATTATTGCTGAAAACTCTGTTGCTATGAATCCTGATAGCAAGTTCAAATGAGGAATTTGTGATGGGAAACAAAACATACTGGGTATTGTAATTGGTTTTTTAAAAGTGACTTCAACATTTCTTGAAATAATTAGGTCAGATAAAATATTTGAAATGTAAATATGAGTTTCAAAAGGAATCAAATCATGAAGATAAAAATAATAGCATTATTACCCCATTGGAATTTTTAAAAATTGCAATGACATATTGGAAATTTAAATTGCTTGCCTACTTCTGCAGCTTCCTGCACAGTTTTTCTGGGTGCAAATCAGCCTCCAGTATTTATTTTAAGATGCACTTAAAACATATGAACCAGATTAAGTTAGCTTCCATCTGCACAAAAGTGGCAAAGTTTTCCTGCCTTTTGTGTCAACCAGCAAATATTTTCTCTTCTTATATCAACTTCTGTTAGGTGGTTGAAAAACTAGGAAGAAAAGAAAGAAGTACCAACATGATCTAATTTCTTTCTATTGCTCTGGGTCTTGCTGGAGCATACATCTTATATTTTATAGTCACCCATTCATCTCCTGTGCTTTGCTGCCTTTGTAATCTCATCATTAACAATATATGAGAAGAGTGGTTTTTCAGATTCAGGCATAACTGTGATTTGTACATGGTTGCTAACCCACTGGAGTGGATTGGCTTTTGTTATGAATCATTTGTACACATGATTTAATGTATGTTTGGGCCATAAGTCTAGCTTTGATTTTTAAACATTTGACAGGTTGAGTCAATCTTGCGTGAATCTAAGAAAATGCAGTGTTCATTCAATATTATCTCCCTAACCATGGCTTTTTCAGGCATGTAATCATTTGAGCTCATGGCTGTTGTGAATTTAGAATCATTTTGAATTAGAGTTTAACCTGTTCTTATTGCCCACAGTCTTGAAAAGAAATAATTAGCAAGACATTAAAAATAAATTAAGAAGCATTTAAAATGTTGTATTTTGTGAAAAGAAAATGAATCTGGCATCATAAGAATCTGTGTTCAAGGTTTTGCATTTTCATATAATATATACTTGGGCAAATCAAGCTTCTAGAGCTTCTTTCTTTGTACATTGTGGCTAAAAGGTCTGCTTCTTGAAATTGTTTTCAGTATTAAGCAATACCATCTTTGAAACATGATGATCTTGTTGTTGTTGTTGTTGGATGCTGTTGAGTTGGTGTCTGATTCATAGCGACCCTACATACAACAGACAAAACACTGTTGTTAGTGCTTGTCTCCTATTCATAGCATTTTTTAATGGCTGATTGTGGTTTTTTTTTGGGGGGGGAGGAGTGTGTTGCCACGTCCTTCTCCCAAGCCTACAGCACCTGGTGTTCCCAGGCCGTCTCCCACCTAAGTACTAACCAGGCCCAATCCTGCTTAGCTTCTGAGATCTGACAGGATTGGATGCCACCGTGGTACAGCTGCAGGCATGATGATCTCAGTTGCTCAATAAACATTAACTGTAGTATAATTATAACATTTTTGTAGGTTAACATAAATACAGAAAAGTGCATAAAACCTGGATAAATATTCAGAACTATATACACCAGTGTAGATTGCACTGAGGTCAAGAGATAGAGCATTATTCCATATCCCATGCAGAAACAACCACCCCCTACACACATATCAGGGGTGATCATTTACCTGACTTCTATCATCATAGATGAATTTTACTTATTTTTGAACTTCATTTATAGATTCTTTCAGATTTTCTACAGGTACTATCATCTCTGCAAATAAAAATACATTCTTCATTTCTAACTCTGTATCTTTTTTCTTTCCCTTATTGCCCTGGACAGGAGTTTCAGGATGATGTTGACTGAAAGTGGGAAAAATCATCATCTTTGTGTTCTTTGCCTATCTGAGGGGGAAAGCTATAATAATTCATCATTTATATGATCTTTGATATTTTTTAAAAGATATCATTGAATTAAGAACATCCGCATCTGTTCAACTTTAGGAGTTTTTATTTCATTTTTAATAAGGAATGTATTTTATCATGAGCTTTATCTGCACCCATGGAATTATTGTTGTCTTTTTTGTGATTAATCATTTAAATTAATTTTTCCAAATTTTAACCAACTTTGTAGTCACATAAATAAATCTTGCTTAATCATGAGATCTTATCTTTGCTATATATCCCTAGATTTGACATTATGTTTTGTTGAGAATTTTATATCTTTGTTGGCGAGAAAGATTTGCTGTAATTTTTCTTTCTTATAATGTCCTTTTTAGGGTTTGTGTCAAACTTATACTGGTTGCATAAAATGAAGTAGGAAGTGTTTTTCATCTTTTTTTTCCTCCTTCTTTTTGAAATTCACATCTCCTATCATAATGAAACCCACGATATTTTACAATTAACATATGCTAATAAATTTTTAAAAACAAAAAAAATTTTTTAAATATATCATTTCCTTTCTTAACTGTTTGAAAATATTACTGTTGAAGCCATCTGCATGTAAGGGTTTTTGTATCAGGTTTGGTAATCAGTGATTATCATGAAGTAAGTGTTATCAAAATTTTCACACTCAACTTTTGTTCTTTATTGTCTACTGTTTTCTATTTCCTTAGGATTAATTTACTCTTCTTTTTCTAGTTTCCCAATGCTTTGTTCATTGATTCTCCACATTTACTATTTTCTAATATATACATTTTAAACCTATAGATATGTCTCTACACACTGTATCCAATATATCTCATTAGAGTTGACATGTTGGACCTTCATTATCTTTTAGCTCTGAAGATTTTCTAATTCTCTGTAAATTATTGATTTTCAATAAGTGGGATTATTCTAGCTAATTTTATTATTAGATTAATTTATTAATTATGTCCCAGAAATATAACCTGAATTATTTAAATCCTACACAGTTTGTTTATTTGGGAATACACTATATACTTTATTTTGGTAAATGTTCTGTGTGGAACACAGAGAATATGTATTGTCATCTAGGGGTGCTTTGCTCTATGTATCAGATGAAGTTGGTTAAAAGTGTTTTTAGCTCTTCTATGACATTAATGGTTTCAGTTGTTCTGGGAGGAAATTTTAATATAATATTGGTGATTCTACCCATCTTTGAGTGAAAGTCACCAGTCTGTATCTTTTCATTAATTCTACTACTTAATTTTGACCAAAAAAAAGTCTTCGTAAGCAAATTGATACTTTAATATTGAATCCTAGTATCAAGTAATATTACTTAGAATAAAGTTTAGGATGTTGCTTTATTTAGTTAATAAGCCATTTGAATTTTTATTTACCCATTAACTTAACTTTTCTAGAAGACATATTTTCTTCTTGGATACCTAAAAGTTGTGGCAAATGCTATGCTAAATTTTATTTTATAGCTCATTGAGTTAGTAGGTAATATGAATGATGCCTAATTGTCCTGAATCCTGCAGCCATAGCACTCTGGCATCTGATCCCATCAGATCTCTGAAGCTAAGCAGGGTCAAGCTTGGTTAGTACTTGAATGGGAGACCACCTGGAAACACCAGGTGTTGTAGGCATGGTAGAAGGACCCAGCAACCCACTCCCAAGAACCAATCAGCCATTGAAATCCTTATAAGTAGCAAAGAAGCACTGACAATACTGTTTCATCTGTTGTATGTAGGGTCGCTATCAGTTGGACACTGACTGGATGGCACCTAACAACAACAATTCTCCTGAAATTGGTAAAGTTAAGCAGTCTAGTTTATGCCATAATAGTTAAGGCTTCATTAACTGTAAGGAATTAGGCTTCCAAATTTTCCAAGCGAATCCCTTAGAGCATCATTTCCCAAGAATAACCCTCACAAATGGTAAATGAGTGAATTATCAGCCACAGCATTTCCAAATGGTATTGGTTTGTCATATTAATAAGCTAGTTATTTCAACCCAAATTTTTGTTGTCACTTAGGGAGCTATATTAAGTGTGCAGTATGTGAATACCCTAGCAAAGAATGCTTTGGTTCAACTTCAAGCATACGTGATGGGATCCTAAAGGTAGTGTTTTATGATGAGCCAAATAGGAAAACTTTTCAGGATAAGACACTTAAATATGAGGCCAAGAAGTTGCTTTGCTAGTAAATCTGGCTTGACTCATCACATTCATGAGCAAATGTAAGGGACTAACACAGATGGCTTAGGGCTGGGAATTTGTTTTTAACTCTGGTGTGTGTATTTAGTGGATTTGGTAAAATCCTAGTTTGGGGATTTAAAATGTGTCATTGTGTTTCCTCAGACTCTCTCTCCACTGAAAGAAAATGAGGAATGCCACAGAGTTACAACAGTCCTTTGCCAATCTTTCCTTTCTGGAATTTCCTCGTCTTTAAAATCCAAGAGGTAGAATCAAGGAAGCTTATTTTTGTCAGAATGTTCTGTGCAATCCTTGATGAACCTTAATCATATCCAAGCAGAGTCCAGCACTATTCAAAAAATAAGTACTTAGCTAGGAACGGTGGTGCACACCTGTAATTCCAGTGGCTTGGAAGACGGAGACCAGCAGACCACAAGTTCAAGGCCAGAGGAAGCCTGCACAATTTATTGTGACCCTGTCTCTAGATAAAAAATAAATGACTGAAAATGTGGCTCAGCACTTGCCTAGTGTGTGGGAGGCCCT
>VMDO01011160.1:0-68247 GCA_007922755.1 Pedetes capensis | reverse complement strand
GAGAGAACAATCCCTGGAGAAGGACATCATGTTTGGAAGAGTGGCAGGTCAACGCAAAAGAGGAAAACCCTCCACCAGATGGATTAACACAGTGTCTGCAACAATGGGCTTAAACATAAATAAGATGGTTTGCCTGGCACAGAATCGGCAAGTGTTTCGATCTGCTGTACATAGGGTCGCTATGAGTCGGACTCAACTCAACGGCACCTAACAACAACAACAACAACATGGTAGTTTTTTATGATCTCTCTCCCATCTTTATTACCTGAAGGTAACATAGTTTATAGAACAGATCTTTTCCTGATTGCACATTCCACAACCTCCCCAGTGCTTTCTTTGCCACCATTTTATTAACGTGTTAGACAGTAATTACTTTATCCAACTAAAACCTGTGGACGCTATTTTACTTTGGTTGCTATTTTGTCTACATAGAGAGAACAACTGGTAGACTAAAGAAAAGCTTCATTCTTTGTACTGTTGTACTTTACCTAGGCCATGATTCATAAGTAAGTATATCTTTAAAAAATTGTACTTCTTTAGTTTTTTTTTAGCATGTCGATACTTTCCTGCCCTTATGTAGGACAGTCTTGGATCCAAGGCAAAGACTGTTGATGCTTAGACCTTCCAAAGGGCAGTGAGGAGTCAGAGAGCAGACTCCCCATTTTGGGGAAAAAAGGTATGAAGTTTCCCTGGTTAGGGTTCTTAATTGTTGCTCTCGAAAAACCATGTGGCTTTGCTTCTTTCCAGCAGCTCAGGGAGAGAGAGTCTGCTGTGTTATCCTGTAGGGAGGGGTCTAGAACTAAAGGACAGGAGGAGCCCCAGGTTGGGTTATCACATTTGTCATTTGTGAATGTGTTCAGTACCGGCCGTGAGGATTGAAGTTGATTTTAAGAAGGCCCGAGAGTACCTGATGAAGAGGTGGACTGCCCCCAGTTTACCAGTTCCGGAGACTGATTTATGCCTCATACTATATAAAACTGCACATTCTGACAAACTGCCCCTGAGGCGTCTATGACCTGGTATATACTTGGGTGCCAAAAAATGCATACTCATTTTAAGAGATGTTATCCCTGTATTACTTTTCAAAGTTGAATTGAATTACAGTAGCAATGTGTAGCAAGACATTTGTTCAGAAGATGGTGTTACCAAATGAATGCTAGCGCCACCGTGCAACAGACAGGACAGTTAAAGAAAATGGGAGAAGCAGGATTGTTTGAGGAGTGCAAATCTGTTTTTAAGAGATATTTGAAATTCACGAATGTTGTGGAGGTAAAACAATGGAGGTGTAAGTCTGCAACAGAGCCTCCAACACATCTAACAATTGCACATATTCGTGATAAGTTTGAGACACATGATACTGTGTGTATTGTGCACCAGGAAAGATCCAGGAGACCTCGCACAGCAACAAGTCCTGCTTCTTCTGCTATTGTGTTGGAATAGTTTATACGCTCACCACAGAAGTCTACCAAACAATGCATGTGAGACAGGAGTTAGCAGAGGAAGCATATGATGCACTCTTAAAACAGCAAAATGGGAAGTTTTTTTCCCCCATGGTGTGTTTACATTTTTTAGGCACCTTCTATATTATGCAAGATGTGACCAAAAATATGGTGAATGTTTAAATTTAAAAAAATATTATTATAAAGGACACATTGCCACTAACTTCCTCCCCACACAAAATATTCCCCTTGGCTTCAAACATACTTATCCCATCATTCTTGCTTTCTGAAGCAGTTCTGGCAGTGCTCTTTCATGAATGTCATTAGTTTCATTGGTAGACAGATGTGTATAGACAAAAAATGACATGATTTATCCTTAGTAGTTTTCTTCAGACCTATGCTGCAAGTCTTGATCTTTCCCCTTGTTTCTCCTTTCTCAAGCCTAAGCAGCTTCCTATATCCTGATCCAGTAGCCACTCAGCTCTCCCTTCCGGTCCTTCCGGTCCCAGTTCTTTTCTCCAATGCATTCTCTTCATAGTGAGCAACTACAAGGAAGTGTTTGCCATATATGCAAATGAGTTTTTTGTGTATAGAACTCTTACAAATCAATATGAAAATGCCATACCCACAAATAAAACAAGATGGAAACTCTCATGACTCCTAACCATAAAAAATGTTCTACTTCCCTAGAAATGAAGAGCACAAATTTACATGATGATGACATGCTACTTATGCCTATCAAATTTTAAAGTAATGTATGCAGTACTGAGAAGAATTTAGGGAGTGAAAAGCTCTTAAACTTTGCTAGTTGGAGTTTAAAATGGTACAGTCATTTTGGAGGACAATTTGTTTACGTGTAGAAGACAGCTTTAAAATGAACGTGGCAATTCCATTTCTGTAAATTTGTCTTAAGGCAATAATAGGACAGTGTTAAAAATCCATGTGTATAGAGGAGGGTGTTTGTTGAGGCTGTTTATAGTGATGAAAGACAGAGTAGTCTGACATAAGGTATTTGTTAAATAATACAATTTGGCATATCTAGATCATAAAATTTTATGGGGCCTTAAAATGATAACATAGAGATCTTTATTTGTCCTGAAGCACTACCACAATGTATATATTTGTAATGGAAAAAGTAAATTACAAAGCAGCATCTATAATGCAACCTCTTTTTGTAAGGAAGAGGTATGTTGGTGGGGAGGTGTGTAGCATTGTGAAAATTCTGAAAGATTTTGTGCCAAAATGTTAATGTGTTTGGCTTTTGATGTTAAATATATAGGTGGTTTTAATAGATTTTAATGCTCATCTATATTTTATTTCTTATGACAAATATTATATGAGATTATATATATATATGTATATATATATGGGGGTGTTGAATGCAGGGTTGAACATCTCTCTCTCTCTCTCTCTCTCTCTCTCTCTCTCTCTCTCTCTCTCTCTATATATATATATATATATATATATATATATATATATATATGTAGTGGGGGGGGTTGAATGAAGGGCTTGAACATGCTAGGTAAGTGCTCTACAACTAAGCCAAACCCCTAGACTCCCCGTTTTTAAAATTTTGAGACAAGGTTTTATTAAGTTGTACAGGCTGCATCTGGCCTTGGATTTACCATCCTCCTGCTGCAGCTTCCCGAGTGACTGGGATCACAGACCTATGCCACAACTGTAGCTTTACTTCCTTCTCTTAAATTTACTTAAATTAAGTAGCCTCACTTTCAAAATGGAAGAAAACAATATACACACAGATCCCAGCTCTCAACATATGGAGAGGAAAATAATGTCTTTTCTTAAAAAAGAGGAGAAAAGAAACCCAGACATTGTGGCACCTGCCTGTAATACCAGCAATTTGGGAGGCTGAGGTAGGAGGATCATAGGTTCAAAGCCAGGGTTAGTCTGCATAACTTAGTGAGACTCAGTCTCAAAATAAAAAATAAAAAATAGAATGAAGGTGCAGCTCAGTGATAGAGTATTCACTTAGCATGTGAAAGGCCTTGGGCTCAACCTCCAGTACTGAAGAAAAAGAAAAGAGAAAGAAGAAGTAATAAATGTTAAATCTAGGTAGTCAGATATATGGCAGTATGTTACAGTATTCTTTCCTGTTTTTGAAATATGTCATAATTTTCCAAAAAATGATTTGATCTTTAAGATTCAAAATAGAATGAGAAAAAATGTAATTATTATTTAAATATACTGTTAATTTTTTGTTTAACTGTATATCCTTTAAAATTAACTTTTAAAAGTAATTAATATATGACCACAACTTTTAAAAATAAAAAATATTAAAGTCTAACAATAAAAATGGGAGAAGGACCTGACAACCCACTCCCAAAAATCAATCTGCCATTGAAAACCCTATGAACAGCAGAGAAGCACTGACAATAGTGTTTCGCCTGTTGTAGAGAGGGTTGTTATGAGTCGGACACCAACTTGATGGCACCTAACAACAACAACAACCACAATAAAGAAAACCCACTATCTCATGTTTCTATATCCCCAGATCTCTAAACAAATTATACTTATATTTTCACCATTGTATTTCTAGATACTTTGATAATATGGCTATTTTACAAATAAGATTTTGACCTTTTTTTCTATTGCTTCCTGGCTATGTTAGATACAATTTAGTTCTTATGTCTCTCTGTCACCTTCACTTCCCTTGAGCTGGCATATGAAAGACTAATATTGCATTTTCCAAATTTAGTGACATTGGTCCTTCAACTCTTTCTGGAAAGGGCCTGAGTGCTTTTTCTAGTGTTATTTGAGGCTAAGAAGTTACTCTGTACATAGCCTCAATTATTTTATCTTGTACTTTTGTAAACAAGCTATGGAATTTGCAGTGATGGCTCCTGGTGGTATCTGGAAACATTTGTACAGTATCTGTTGAGCCAGTCTGTGTCAGCCTGAATTCCAAAGCATCATTGTGTCCACATGAGAATCTCTTTGGTTGTGGTACATTGTAATAAACAGCTTCTTTTAAATTCTACCACGTTTCTTTGATTTGGAATTTGACCAGTATATTTAAATGGCAAACTGTTGAGATTCTATCTGTGAACATAGATAATCTATATTCTAGTAAGAAATCTTTATAAATCAAAGCTATTTGTAATGACCTTTCCATGGAACATGCATTTTTTTTCCAGAATAATTTAGAAGAGGATGAAGATGTGGAAATGAAAAATAGTATAACCCAGGGAGACAAACTACGTGCCTTAAAAAGCCAGAGACAGCCACGCTCCTCACCATCCTGTGCATTTAGGTAGATCTGCCTTAAACTTTTCAATTTATAGTATGCTTCTATTGGTGGGAAAAATACTTAATCTTCTCTTTTGAATATCATTCTACAAATACCGAGTTTGTCTCTCTCTCTCTTTTTTTTATTTAATACTCTTCTGTGTTTAGTATGTATTTTATCACTGGTGGGAGTAGCTAAGTGTAGAATTTTATTGAAAACAACTACTGTATCAGTATTTGGAATTCTACCTTAGGTTGCTAGGTAGTTAGTCGTTTTTGGTATTTGTTCCAAATTTTATTTGGAGTCCTGCCTTCTCCCACGAGTAGGTTTCTGGTGTTGAGGTCCATCTTCATGGATGTACCAAAGTTATTGAATTAAGGCCAGATTGTTCAGGAAGAACAGTGTTCCAGGCTTTGGTACATCCCACTGTGCCCTTTGCTTTACCGTCTATTTTTGGGAATTGAATAAGTGATTCTCACATGTACCTATAAAGTTATAAGCCACTTTGATTTTGAAGTCTAAAATTATTCATTAAAATTAATGATAGAACTTGACTTCTGACTACAGCATTTCAAACCTGCTAATAGTTCATATTGGGTTAACACAAAGAACAAACAGAAAACAATAGTCACCAAGGTTTCAGGGTCAATGTAGGTGCAAATTTTAAATAAATATCATCAAGATTGCTTACTGCAAAATATGGAGTGGTGAGGTCCTAGTCCACAAGTGCATATAATGAGAAATGGCTACTTTTCATTGATTTATAATTTATAAATGAGAGATATGAATAGCAGGAGGATATTTTGTTAGTATAGTAAACATCACACAGATTCACAAGGAATTTAGTTTTTATGTATTATAATACTTAATTCAGATTGAAATCTTTGAGTATTAGTTTGCTCATCTAAGAAATAGGTTCATATTGAGGTTATGATTTTCAACAGTACAATGAAAAAATGGGATAGCAAGCCAGGTGCTTAGTAGTAACTGCTAACCACCACTAGATGATTGACAGCCATCATTTACTAAGCACCTACTGTAGGGGAGGGACCATGTTAGGTGCTTAGTTTGCATATGAGGGTTAACAGTTAACACAAAAGATATGCAGCACCATCAGCCACTTGTGCTTTGGTTGTTTGATATATTAGAGAGGTTAAGACATTTCCCAGTGGAATTGTGTTAGAAATGGAGCTGATATTCAAACCCAGTATTATTTATAGTCTTTGGTTGTGTGTGTGTGTGCGTGTGTGCGTGCTCATGTGTGTGTGTGTTCTTTCTAAGTTAATGGAAGTTTCATCAAAATGCATTTATGTTGCTAATCATTTTTATTCACCAATATTCCTTGAAACTCTTAAGAAATTGCTTTATATTGATTAAAAGAAATTTCAAACAAATTTACATTTGAGAGAAGGTTGCAATAAAAATCTACCTTTCTGGGCTGGGTGCCATAGTGCACACTTATAATCCCAGCAGTCCAGGAGTCTGAGGCAGGAGGATCTTGAGAGTTTGAGGCCAGAGGCAGCCTGAGGAAACTCACTGAGCCCCTGTCTTGAAATAAAAAGTAAAAAGGGGAGCTGGAGTTTCAGCTCATTGGTAGAGCACTTCCCTAGAATGAACAAGGCCCTGGGTTCAACATCCCAGGATTAGGAAAAAACAAAAACAAACATAAACAAACAGAAAAAAACTTAATGGGAAAGGAGGGATATTTTGGAAGAAAGTATAGCTTAACAAGTAAGCAGACAAAAGAAATGAATCTCCACTACACAAATTTCAGAAGGCTTGTTCTGATATGATTTTTCTATTTTCTTTTTCATTCTCAGAAACAGAATTTAGCTTCTTAGTGACATCATGGTACCAGAATGAAACATTTTGTACCATGACTGCCTATAATACCACTTTCTGATTTAAAAGCAAGATGCTGTAAATGACTTTCAAGGTGAAATAAAATGACTAAAATGGGTTTCCTGCTGGTTCTAGGATTTATTTTATCAAGTAGATGAATATTAATACCCACTTGTAAGGCTTTTCCCTTTTGACAATTTTTATTTTTATTGATCTGACTCCACATAACATACGTTTTTGTTTTTGTGTCAATGTGTGAATGTGGTGGTGCTTGAACCCTTGTCTCTAACTTCTGCAGGTCGGATGATGCGAAAGGACACCTAAGAGCAGTGTCCCAGCCTTTCAGGTATTGTCAACATGTTGGGTTGCCAGTAGCTTGTAAATACATACTATCTTTTTTTTCCTTTATTAGTAAATGGTGATAGGGTACATGCTGTGTTTTAAACATACTTCCCAAGTCTCAAACCTTTGAAAGAAAACTGCACAACATTTCACTTTTTAAATTCCTTTCTGTTCCAGATTGTTACAAGACATTTTATTTCTAATACTCACTATTGAAAGAATTTTTGTCCTGACATGCCACACACAGCACTGTGTGTCCTTGGTGGTGATATCAATGTACTTTGTGCTCCCAGCACATTGCGAAGGTCTTTAGTAAACTACAGTGTGCTACAATTTTCTTTTCAACCCAGGAATAGGTTTTGCCTTGATTTTTTTTTCCATTCAATTAGTCTTTTTCCTCCATATTTTTGCAGGTATTGGTTCACTTCCTTTATTTTGTAGTTTTATTTCCCTCTCTATCTTCCACTGGCCAGGCTAGGGTTTAGCTCAGTAGACAGAGTGCTGCTCTGCACCCTCTGAGGACCTGAGTTGGAACCCCAGCATCACAAAAATGAGAGAAGGATGTAGCAATCCAATCCCAGAGCAATCTCAAAACAGTCAGCCATTGAAAACCCAATGAGGGGTGCTATGAGTTGGATATGACTCAATGGCACTTAAACAACAGCAATAATCTTCCACTGGAGAAGGAAACACTCATGTTTTCCTCTGGAAAAAATTCTCCTGAATATTCTTGGCATGGTACTAGTGTGCCAGTAGTACCAGGATCCAGCATGGGGTATGGTAGGACAGTAGAAGTATTTGGCCAAGATTGCTGATGCAGACCAGGTGCCATGGGCATGCCTGTGATCCCAGTGACTTGGGAGGTGGAAGCAAGAGGATTGCGAGTTCGAAGCTAGAGGCAGCCAGCATAACTTAGCAAGACCCTGTCTCAAGATAAAAAGTAAAATAGGGGTTGAGGGTATAGCTCAGTGGGAGAGTGCTAACTTAGCATGTGCAAGGTCTCCAGTACTACAAAAAAAAAAAAAAATGTTGATGCAAAAGGAGGAAAAGGAGAAAAAAGCAGATTCACTCTTCACTTTCTGGTTCTCATTCACTTGTAGGTTTAGAGTTACTTGTTGTTATTGTTGTTAAATACTGTTGAGCTGGACCTGACTCATGGCAACCCTATGTACAGCAGAACGAAACACTTGCCAACACTGTGCCATCCCTTGCACTATGTGGGTGCTTCTCTGCTATTCATAGGGTTTTCAATGGCTGATTGTTTCGGAAGTGGGCTGCCAAGTTCTTTTACTGTTATTGTGGTGCTGGGGATCAAACCTAGGGCCTCAGAGAGTTCAAAGAGTGCAGAGTAGTACTATTCCAATGGAATTAAACCCTACCCCTTAGAAATGTTTAGTGGAGACTATTCTGAAAGGACCCAGGCTTCTCTATAAGTTTCAGCTGCTCCCTTGTACAACCTTTTCCATTTTTGTTTTGAGGTAAAACATGAGATAAGCTGCTGTTAGGACGGTGAGTGATGAAGGAAAGGGTTTACAAATAAGTTTTTCTCTAGTAGATTAAGAAAACGGAGTCTAGCTGTGTACCACATGATTGATCTAGGACAAAATATATTTACTATTAGAACCATGATAGAGGCCTGGGTATCCAGTTTGGAGCCAATTTCCCTTTTAACTCCACTTGGCAGACATTTATAGAGCACTTGCTCTGTGTCCAGCACTGTGGTAGCCACTGGAAGTGGAAGTGAGAGCCAAGTCTTTACCCTCAAGGAGCTTATATAAATTGAGTGAGGGAAGTAGACAAATATGAGGTGATGGAATATGGTACAAGAGCAACGATTTACATGCTCACCTTCTTGGGAATGTGGGAAAAGTTTGCTGTATGAGATAACATCTGACTGGGCCATTGAAGAGTAGGCAATAGAAGTGAGTCAGGTGGAGGAGAAAATCAGAAACAAAGGGATGTCTGGGGAGGGAAAAATGCCCTGCAGGAAAAATGTTGTCTGTACCCAAGCCGGACAAAAGCATGCAGGCTGTGCAGTGAGGAAGTGGGAGGCCCTCACGCAATGGGAATAGACTGCAAGACAGAGGGGCAAATAGTGCCTGCTGAGAGATGCAAGTAGCAGATTTTGGAGGGTTTTTTATAAGTCAAGCCAAGGAGTTTAGGCTTTATGGGCACTGAGAAAGGTTTAATGTTATAAATGGTGCAGTGCCATGACGAGCTATTTTAGATTTCACTGGAGGCTATTCACAATTTGAATCATCGAGGAATGCGATGAAAAGATGGTCCTTGTAGTCAAGGATAAGAAGTACTGATGCCCTCCCTTAGAGCAGCTGTGGGCTGGAAAGGAAAGGGTGGCTGTGAGTGGGACCTAAGGACCTGCTGGAGCATGCAGCCAGTGGTAGGGAAGGGAAGTGACTGAGATGACAGTGATTAAGAGCAGGACTCTGAATCCTGGATCTGAATTCCAGCTCTGCCACCTGCCAGCAGGTGGCTTTGGAAGAGGAACTCTTCCTTCCTTCGTATATCCATTTCCTCCCTTGTGCAGTGGGTCCTGCAGTATTAGCTCCCTCCAGGGCAGTGATGAATACAAACACATTTCACCTCTGGGCTTCCCAGAGTGGCACCCGCAGTGTCAGTGTTGGCAGCCGTTTCTCTCACCATTGCTAGAACTTGTCATGATATCATTGAAGTTTATTCATTCATCTTGTTCTAGTTTGTTGCTGAATACTTAATGTAACATGGCCTTAGTGTGACACTTGGTCCATTCTTCTCCCCAAAGATTAAGTTCTTCCCCACAAGGATCCATGTCTACTCTGAAGACCCCAAAGATGGCTTTGTCCCCTTCTGCGACAGCCAAGAGAATAAACAGAGGTTCTTTGTCTTCAGGCACCAGTGTAAGAAGGTAACTTTCCTCTCCTTCTTCTGAGATACTGGCTGGAGGTAGAGAAGTTGGCAGTAGGCCATGGTTGGGCTGTAGTTTTGTGAGAAGACCAGAGAGAAGGAGAGAAACCCAGAAGACACTGTGCTCTTCTGGGGCCTCTGTTCCTGCTCATTTGCAGGGGACAAAGCTGTGGAGAGAATGTGGTAGAGTGTCCCATTCATCTAGTTCATCTCCAGCTTGCTTAATGTGATCCAGAAACTGGAGTTCAGTTGCACATATATGTCATCTATATAGGCAGGTGAGAAGTATTTAAAATTTGATGCACTTGAATATTTAGAAGTTAACGTTTGTACTTAAATCTGCCTGTAGCTCTCCTCTTACATTTGCTTTTCATTTACTTCTTGCTTCAGCACAGATAGAACCTCACAGGTTCTATTTCAAGATCTCTAGTCATAGTGTTTTAGCCAGCTTCTTGGGTCTTAGGTAACTATTTTGACCAAGGAACTTGATGTATATTACCAAAGACCATAAAGCGGCCATTCTGTCTCCATTTGCATTGATCAGCATTACCTTTGCCACATTCCCATAATGTCATGAATATGTGTCCTAGAACCATGAGCTCTGTGCGAGTGTAAATGTCTGTTTTCTCCTTCCTCTGTGTTTGCACCAGCTTTTCCATAAACTCCCGGCTGGCCAGTTCTCTAGGGAACTTGAATGCTGCAACAGATGATCCCGAGAACAAAAAGACCTCCTCATCCTCCAAGGCAGGCTTCACTCCCAGCCCCTTCACCAACCTCTTGAACGGCAGCTCCCAGCCACCTGCCAGAAATTACCCTGAGCTCAACAACAACCAGTACCACAGAAGCAGTAGCAGCAGCAGCAATGGAGGCAACGTGAACAGCCACCTGGGCCCCCTGAGCTCCAAGCCCGAAGAGCAGGCCACCATCCTCCGACCCTCCTACACAGGGCTTTCTTCGTCTTCAGCGAGATTCCTGAGCCGATCTATCCCTGTAAGTTTGCAGACACCACCTCTTGGTCCTCAGAACCCTGAATGCAACTTTTGTGCCTTGCCTTCCCAGCCGAGGCTGCCACCAAAGAAATTTAATAGTGCCAAGGAAGCCTTCTGATCAACGCCTTCCTTCTGTGCTGTGCAGCTGTCCATGCCCTGCATTCTGCTGGCTCCTCTTCAAGTAAATGCCGAGTTTCAACTAGGTTTTCTTCCTTCCCTCTTTTTTTCCTATCTCTTTCCTTTTCAAGTGGTTTTTCCTAAAAGGGAAACACTTTAATTCCATTCATCATGGACACTGTTGACTTAAGTTATTTTTCAGTTAAGTTTTGAAATACTTCTGACTATCTATATAAAGGCAGGAGCTGATTCATGTGGTTGATAGCATTTGCATTGGTTGTGGTGGTATTAGGTCTTACGGTTTTCCTACATCAGGTATCAGTGAATGGATTTGGGGTGTGAACCTGTGGAAAGTGCTGGATGAACAGTATCTTCCTAGAACTACACATCAGGGACTTGGCTGTTTCATTTCCTGCAGAGAACTGACCCAAGATTCATAAAGTGCCAAAGGAAGGTGTTTATCAGAAAGGCTTATCGGTACGTATTGGGGATACAAGGAGAGGAGCAGGAAAATGTTTCCAAGTAGCCAGCTCTCTTCTAGAGACATGTGGGAAGGTCTCCAGACACAGTTAACCCAATAGATCTTAGTTCACCAAGCTCCCTTTTTAACAATCAGCAGTCCCTGTGAAATTGGTCAGTCAGCTCTTTACAATGAACTACTTTCATATTTGGCTTCCCTCAAGGGGCAATGAATGCTGTAGGAATGTGAGTTTTGATTTGAGGGGAGCAAGGACGAATAGCAGGAGAAGGAGATCGGAAGTGTGAAGTGTGGTGGGCTGGAGCAATGGCAGAGTCCTGGGAAGGCTTTGGTCTGGCTCTTCTTCACACCACTGTCCTTGACCATTCCCTTGGCCAGTATCAGGGAGAGGCTGCTTTCTGCCGGGGAAATAGGGGAAGTGGCAAAGCTCAGGGGGCATGGGCTGCTTGTGGCCACACAGCAAGACAGTATCCCCATAGTTAATCCTCATTGGGACCCATTTTTCTTAGCTGGTAGTTTAGAAAATACAAAGATGTTTTCTAATATGAGGATGTTTGTGTGTGTGTGTGTGTCTCTCTGTGTGTGTGTTTGTGTGTGTGTGTATCTGTGTGTGTCAGTGTGTCTTTGTTCATGTGTGGATGTGTTAGACCCATTGCCACTACCATCGCTACCACAGGCCTCTTTCCAAGAAACTTTTCGCCTTTATCTACACCCGGTCCTTTCCCTAAGAGGTTTTCTAGCACATATACTTTTCCGTTTCTGATTTTATTCCCAATGATATTTTCACCTTTATTTTGTTGTTAGGTGCCATTGAGTCAGGTCTGACTCATAGCAACCTTATGTACAACAGGTAAAACACTACCTGACACTGTACCATGCTCAGCACTATGTTAGTGCTTCTCTGCTATCCATAGGGGTTCCAAAGGCTGATTGTTTTGGGAGTGGGCTGCCAGGTCCTTCTCCCTAGCCTGCAGCATGTGGTGTTCCTAGGCAGTCTCCCATCCAAGGATTAACCAGGCCGACCTTGCTTAGCTTCTGAGATCCCCCTGGATTTGATGTCAGGGTGCTATGGCTGCAGACACCTTTATTTTAGATTCCATTATAGAGTAGGACCTCAGGTAACTGCCCACACACTCCTTAATCTGATTCTAATTCATGTATGTAAATTGAGTAGATGTGTATCATAGAAACTTAAATCCATGTGCTTAAATTTTCATAACTAGGTTTACGTATCATATGCTTCACAGCAGGAATTGAATTCAGTCAATATTTTCATATTTGGATTATGGATCTGCCTCTTTTTTAGAACAGAATACAGATCTTTACATTTGCAGAAAAAGGGTTATAGAAATATAGATAATTGTACAAATACCTTGTGGATTCCAAGCTGAAGGTTTTGTGTCACCACGTTCACAGCTCAGTGCCAGAGCACTGGTAGCTTGACAAGAATAATGTTCTACCTGTTCGAGATCTCTGTTTTCCTCCTTGCTGGCAGATGCAGGGGACACTCTTTACACCAGTATTGACATTCCCCAATGATGTTTATATAACTTAATTTTGGTCTCATTCCATGCTTTGTTACTTCTCTTCACCCGTCCTCCTCCTCAGCATCCCTTTTTTGGTTGGAATAGAATGGTTTTCCAATAATCATGTTTAAAGTAATAGTCTATGTGGGCAGTTGTAGCTACCCCCTGCTTCTCCCTAAAGAAAAGCATTTATAAATGGAATTGCCTACATGGCAACATTTTCTTCCTAGGAAGTGAGAAGAAGCATCTCTTGTGGCAGACCCTCTTTCCTTTATCTTTGCCAGCAGGGAAGGCTTAATCTTGCCCCTGCTGACTTGCCTTTAGGAAGTCCAAATTAACATGGCAATTGCCACTTTACATGGAGTGGATTTAGCTCAGTTGGTAGAGCACCTGCTCTGCAGTCTCTGAGGTCCAGAATTCGATTGCCAGCACCACAAAAATGGGAGACGCACATGGCAATCCACTTCCAAGGCAATCCCGAAACAATCAGCCATTGAAAACCCTATGAAGTTGGCTGTGAGTCGGACATGACTCGATGGCACCTAACAACAACAAAGTAGGAGCTTGTGAGTTGTGTTCCTTGACAGTCCAGGGCAGCTTTTCTGACTGTTGTCTAATGAGATTGGCCTTCTTTCCAGGGCTGCTAGAGATGGGAGACCTAGGAACCTTGAACACCTAGAAATGACTCACTTAACAAAAATGCTTGAAAGTCCTTAGGTAGGAAAATGAAGTCTGCATGGTACTACCCTCCCTGCACCTTTAAGAAAGACACAGGCACTCTTAGGGGATGAGGGTGATGGGTGTTTAGAGGGAGTCTAATATTTTAAAAGCTACAATTAGCATCTCTTTTGAAAGCTGCAATTGCTCTCTCACTTTTTACAGCAGTTCAGCCCCCAGAAAAATGTAAAAATGATTTCCTTGTTCTGTCATTAAATGCTTTAACACAGAAAACAGGAATAAATGTTAAGGAATCCTTGTGGCTGTGACAGAATGCTAAGAAACAGTGAGACTTTGTTTTTATTAACTTGGCCTCTTCTGTGAGTCTTGCCATCTCTACTGCCCAGTGCAATGCATAATACTTCACCTTTGTTGACCTACTTACTGTAAAAAATCAGTTTTACTTCCTGACAGAGGAATTTTCAAGTGCTTAAGAAATGAGGGACATGTGATTAGGGCGTGGGTAGGGTGGAAGTATTTTATTAAACTGAAATTACTTGTGGTATCTGTCTTGAATATTTGCTATGTTATATTTTTATGACACTTTTCACTGAATTGCTATTCATCTACATTATCCTTCCCTGACCTCTGTGTCTGCGTCATGTCATGGTGCTTTCCCCCTAAACTTTTCTATGTCCTGCCTTGGGCTTTAACCAGAGTCCTCTCCTCACTCAGGATTTTCATTGTCCACTGGGCTCTAAGCTCTATGTGAGCAGAGATGCTGCCTCTGGTGTCCATAGCCCCATGCCTTGCACCTGGCAGATAGTAAGCCCTCAGTAAGTATTTGTTGATTGGATAGAAGGATGGTTGTGTGTTTAAATTAATGAATATTGTAAGAATTATTACTTCTGTTTTAAAGATAAAAATCTTGAGAGCCTGAGAGATTAAATACTTTGTCCAAGATTGTGCTACAAATAGGCAACAGAGTCATGATTTGAACCTAGGTCCATCTGTCTCCAAAGACAAATTTTTTGGATTTCATTATGTCATGTCTGTACTCTGTGTGTGTGTGTGTGTGTGTGTGTGTGTGTGTGTGTGTGTGTGTGTGTGTGTGGTGCCACTGAGTTGGGTCAGACTCATAGTGACCCCCTATGCAACAAAACAAAACACTCCCTGACACTGTGCCGTTCCTGTGCTTCTCTGTTATTCATAGGGTTTTCAATGGCTGATTATTTCAGGAGAGGGCTTCCAAGTCCTTCTCCCATTTTTTGTGGTGCTGGGGATCAAACCAAGGGCCTCAGAGAGCACAGAGCAACACTCTACCAATTGAGCTAAACCCCAGCCCTGTTTACTATTATGTTGTTGTTGTTATTTGGTGCCATCAAGTTGGTGTCCATCCCATAGCGACCCTATGTACAACAGATGAAACACTATTGTTAGTGTTTCTCTGCTATTTATAGGGTTTCCAATGGCTGAATGTTTTTTGGGAGTGGGTGGCTGGGTCCTTTTCCCAAGCCTACAGCACCTGGAGTTCCCAGGCAGTCTCCCATCCAAGTACTAACCAGGTCTGACCCTGCTTAGCTTCCAAGATCTGATGGGATCAGATGCTACAATGGTACTGCTGTAGGCATTTACTGTTATAGGTATTTAAAAATTGGAAATCTCATTTTTGTCAAGAAAGGTTAGGGAAAGCTGTGAAGAAAGGACATTATTTTAGCTGGGCTTTGGAGGTTGAATAAGAGACTGTTAGAGATCTAGTGCTAAAAGTAGGGAGGGAAAGGAAGGCCACTATATGGAGTGGTTACAGCAAGAACAGAAGTACACAGCCTTAGTACTGTAGTTACGTTCTTAGGTTCTGAAGACCATATACTTGGGTTGAATTTCTACCTCTGCCATTTCCTTTGGGGAAGAATTTGGCAATTTATTAAACTTCTCTGAGCTTCAGTAAAATGGGAATCATAATAATCAGGCAGACAGTTTTATTGTGTGTGCAGCCTGAAGCTTATACAGTTTTATGGGACATGTGTAAGGAAAGAACCCCAAAACATTTTTTTTTAATTTATATGAACATATGACTATGTAGCTTTGAAAGGGGTTGGCAAACTATGGAGCATTGAAGCCAATGGTGTGGCATCTATGTAATAGGGCCATTACGGCGTTCAATTGAAATAAATCAGACAAAGTATTTTGCATAGTGCTTATTGATAGTGCTCAGTAACTGTCAGCTACTATTCTAAGAGCAGTGAGTGTTCTGCTGTAGCTAAAGCCTGGGGTCCTCTGAAGCCGAAGCCAGGCTGGGAAGTGCATTGGCACCCATGAGAGTCATGAGGAGGGGGACTGATGGGTCAATTGAGGACGATAACTCTGGCAGTTATGGGGATGGCATATCTTGGAGGAATACCACGAAGGAAGGGAAACTTGCTCCAGTTTGCCTGAGCAGGTGTCTTTGCTTACTCACAATTATTCTTGGTTTCAATACAATACTAATACTAATACAACTAATTCAATACAACACAATACTAATGTTAATGCTGCTAAATAACCATGTATGCCCAATAGCACCAACATAGTTTTATTGTTCTTTTGTTTTTGGGTTCTGTGAGTCCAATCTGATGCATAGTGACACTATCTACAGCAGAATGAGATACTCCCCAACACTGTGCCATGCACACTGTCTTTTTATGTTTGAGCCCAACGTTGCAGCCACTGTATTTCTTCTCATTTTGAGTTGTGCTATGTCAGCAAAAGGAAACCGCAGGGACTTTATTCTCATCATTAAGGTGGACTCTACATTGAGGTGGCAGTTCTTCCTCAGTTGTTTCTTGAATGCTTTCTAGCCTGGGGGACTCATTCTCCAGTACCATATTTGACAATGCTTCTCTGCTACCCATAGGATTTTCAATGGCCCATTGTTTCGTTTCAGGAGTAGGCTGCCAAGTCCTTCTCCCTAGCCTGTGTTAGTCTGGAATCTCAGTTGAAACCTGTCCACCATGGGGTGGCCCTGCTGGTATCTGAAATACCGGTAGCATAGCTTTCAGCATCATAGCAACATGGAAGCCCCTACAGCACGACAGGTTGACAGATAGGTAGGGTTTAGTTTTGTTACGATATTTTATAATTGAAAACTTAACTATCCAAAGAAAAATTATGATGCTTAATAGTTAACTTTTTACAACACTTGAGCATGAAGAGTTGTAAAATAAAGTGCTTTGTTATTTTAAAAAATGTGTGTAGTCAGGGATTTTTTATTGTTTTTGTTTCTTTTGTGTTGGAAGTCACATTAATCTTCTCTTATGGGAATACAATACAAGCTTTTATTGTATTGACTTGTAGGGCTTGTAACTACATGTAATGATAAGCTGTACTATAAGGTTCTTCTGGAACTACTTGAGCCATTACCTATTAAAATCTTGTGTGTGCTTTAAAAAATTATAATAGTTTACATTAAGCCTTATTATTCAGTCTTATATCTTAATCTTCAGACATTTCTAGGAATATTTGTGTGGTTGTGGCAATGATGGCATCAGTATTTCTTGGAATGTTCCTGTTCTCTCTTCTGTTGTGTCTTCCTCCCCCTTGTCATGTTTCTATCTTTGAAGATCTTCCTAATCAGTCTCTTATCATTTTTAATTCATACTTTGAAGTTGGCAATCTTTTTCTCTAAAGGGCCAGACAGTAAATATTGTTGACTGTGTTTCTAACTATTCAACTCAATACATAGATGAATGGTGAGAGCGTACTCAATAAAACTATTAATGGGCTGGGGATGTAGCTCAGTAGTGGTGCACCTGCCTAGCAGGCGTGAGACCCTGGGGTCAATCCCCAGTATTGCAAAACAACAACAGCAAACTTTATTAACCAAAAATAAGTCGTGGGATGAATTTGGACCATAGTTTGCTAGCCCTTGCTATAAAGCATTGTTAAATGATAGTGACATCAATGTTTTATTCACCTGTTCAGAGATGATCAGTGATAACCTAATCCTAGAACAATCATCCTGAATTCGTTTGTGGAGCTTTTGGGCCCTCCTGCCTGTGTTACCTGTTGTATCTCTGCACCTGCCTTTACCCTCCTTGTCCCTCAGTGTTGTGTTATCTTGTCTCCTTCCTGCATTGTGTTTCCACCTGCTCTTGGCCTTGGGAAGACTTTTCTTGGTAGCACTATCCCTCTTCACCAATTTGTCATCTTTAAAGACTTCTGTTATCTTCTGTCTTCTCTGTGAAATTCTTCCAGATACATTGAGCCCACCTAATGTTTCCCTTTTTTAACTTCTGTTTTTATCAGCATTATAGTGTTGCTCTTATATATGTGAACATCAATATTTGTTTATGTATTGTCCACATATGCCAGATTGTCTCCAGATTTTAACTTTGATTTGTGCAGACATTTCATAAGTTCTGTTATATTTCATGGTATTTAACACATTGCTAGCACAAAAAAGAATAAAAATTTAAAATACTCATTTGGTTTAAAGTTGAAAGGAAAATTGAAGTTAAATGTTATGTGCTTCCTACTTTACCATAGCATTCTTATACCAGTTGAATTTGGCTTAAATGTGTTTCCCTCTTCTCATGCTAGTGGTCATTCGTATAATCCACTTGTCAGAGCTGTTCTTTGGTTTGAAGACTGTGGATAAATTTTCCACCTCAAATTTGACTAGAAGAATCATCTTAGTAACCTGTGAATAAGTTAAATTCTTCTATGTTCTAATATCAAGCAGAGTATAGATATAGTTTAGGGGATTATTGCTGCTTAAAGTAAGGCTTTTAATAAGATAAAAAAACTGGGTTCCACCTTTGTAAAATAATCAGTTTAATGAAAACCTACTGAGTGATTGGCAAGTGCATTAAAGCACACTTCATTTTTACTTTGGAATAACTTTACTGGTGACAATGATGACCTACTTATTGATTGTTTCAACATTCATTCCAAATGAAAAGCCATTACTTTCTAGTGATATGTAATAGCTTATCTTTCTTTCTTTTCTTTTCTTTTCCTTCCTTCCTTCCTTCCTTCCTTCCTTCCTTTCTTTCTTTTTTTTTGTGTGTTACTAGGGTTGTACCCAGGGCCCTGTGCTTGCATGCTTTGCAAGTGCTGTACCACTGAGCTGCAACTCAGCCCAATTTTTTACTTTTTTTGAGAGAGTCTTGCTAAATTACATAGACTGCCTCTGGTCTTGAACTTGTGATCCTTCTGCCTCTGCTCCCCAAGTTGCTGGGATTACAGGCATGCACCACCACACCTGGCCCTGTAATGGCTTTTTCTGATTTAGACTTCATGCTTTTTTCCTCTGCCTATTTTGTATGTTAAAAACTGTTCTTCTGTCCTCATTTTAAATATGATATTTATTCAAACTTATTTATTGCATGTTTGTGAATAAACACTGCTTACTAAAATGTTATTTATAAAAGTAAAATTTATTAAATCTGCAAATTAATATATTTGTTTAATTGAAGATTAAATATTACATTTAATAGGAAAGAGCAGTACTAGTATTCTAACCTTTTGTTATTTATTTATTTATTTATTTATTTATTTTTTGCGGTACTGTGGGTTGAACACAGGGCAGGGCCTCGCGCTTGCATGCTCTGCAAGTGCTGAACCACTGAGCTGCACTCTCAGCCCATTTTTTTTCTTTTTGAGACAGGGTCTCACTAAGTTACACATACTGCCTCTGGTCTTGAACTTGCAATACTCCTGACTCCGTCTCCCCAGCCGCTGGGATTATAGGCGTGCGCCACTGCACCCAGCACCTTTTGTTGTTTATTTAAATTGCTGTGATTTTTAAAATCTCTTTGTTGTGACTTTGCCTTGGATCTGATGCAATTTTTTAGCTAAGGTATACTAATAATATAAAAAACATGACCTCAATCTCAATATTGAACCATATATTTGGTATTTATTCAATAATGTTATTCTTTTGTATGTTTCATGAGGGAACTTGGAGTTTTTACTTGACAACTGAAGCATCAAATTGTTTTGATGTTAACAAGGTTCAAATGATGACTTTCAATTTGTATATAAACTATTTATGTAGGTGCATCGTTTATAGATATATCTAACTATAATTTAACTTTCTAATATTAAATAAGTGGTTTACATTAATTTTCTGGGTAAAGTCTGTCAGCTATTTTTTGTCTGTCCATTTGAAAAGACTTTTCAAACATAAAACTTGCTTTTAGTGGCAAGGTTGATCAGAAGTGTGCAGCAAAGAAGGGTTATACTCTTGTATGCATTAGAGTTATTAATTACTTTCATTATTTAACTTAATTTATGTCTTTCTTATATAATGCCAACAATACTGCTAGATCAATAGAAAAGAGTCCTTTTAAATTTATTTTATTTTACTTTAATTTTTGGTGTTTTGAGACAAGGTATCACTGTTTAGCCCTGACTGGCCAGGAATTCTCTGTGTAGCCCAAGCTGGCCTTGAATTTAAGGCAATCCTCCTGCCTTAGCTTCCTAAATGTTGGGATTACTGCCATGCACCTCCATGCCCAGTTTAAGAGTCTTATTTTAGATTTGCCTGTTTTTATGGCTAGGAGTGAAAGAAAGTGCCTTTTATATATGTGTAAAAGCTTGTCCAATTAAAAAATGCTATACCTAATATTTATGTGTCTATTATGAAGTCAGTGTTGTTTCAGTGAAGTAAGGTAAGACAAAGATGCACAAACCATTGTCTTCTACCACGCTGAAAGTTCCATGCGGGCATCTCCTGGCTTAACTTCTGCCTTCATTCTTTGGATGTTTTTGTCTTTGCATTTGCCCTACTTCCAGGATTCACTTAAAATAACAGTTTCCTAATGTAAGCCTTTGTTTAAAAAGCTTGTGAAACTGTAGAGTAAAACCAATTATTATGAGGTTTTTCTTTTTCCCTGAAATGCTTTAGTTATATCATAACATATCTAGAAATGGATTCACTGTAATTTATGCTGTTTGGCCTCAGTGTGTGCTTTCAATTTAGGGCTGATGGCTGTTTCTGTTACGGAAAATTCCCCACCTTTATCTTTTTGGATATTTTCTGCTTTTTCTCTCATTTTGTCCTTTTGCATTACTCCCTGAACCTACATTTGGATCCTTTCAATTTATCCTCAATATTTCTAACCTTCTCTTTTATATTTTTAAATTCTTGAGCTCTGGCTGTGTTTTAGTTGAATTTATCCTATTGTTTTCCATTTTACTAATTGTCTTTAACACACCTGTCCCAGTCTATAGACCTTTGATTTCAATGGCTGCATCTTTCTTTTTCAGCATTTCTAATTCACTCTTTGTGATAGTCATCTGCTTTAATTTGGACCTGCCTGTTTCTGTTAAATAATCTCTTGTTCTCCTTATGCTTTTGCTTTTTTTTATTTTTCAGTTTTGCACTTTTAGCATCTCAGGTGATAAGTCATTTTGAGACTGCTTTGTTCTTTGCATTTCAGCCTGGGAGAGCGTGTCTCCAGGTTGCCTGGCTTTGTCAGTTCTCTTGATATTCATTCCTTCTGTGTTAGGGAATCTTAGTTGGTGGGTTCACGCTGTATGGGAGGATTTTGTTTGTCTCCTCTCTGTGTGTTTCCCTCACCTACTGACTTTCTTTTTTTTAAGTTTTTTCTTTTTGATTGGCATATGATAATTACATGTATTTATGGAGTACAATGTGATGTTTTGGTATACACATAATTGTGTAATGATCAAACCAGGATAACTAACATCTGTCACCTTAACCACTTGTCATTTATTATGGACTCTGCCTGATCCTCTAGGTCTTTCTGTCTAGAAATGGATCTCAAAGAGCCAAGCTCCTATCTCATGGTGAGCCAGACACAGGCTTGCTTCTCAGGTGGGAGTGCAGCTCAGCATAAGCCCCTGCTTGAGAGCAGTGGTTGTGGGTGGTCTCAGCCTCTATCTTCAGCCCATGGAACCTGACATGAGCCCTGATTTTAAGCGAAGGAATTTTGGGCTGTGTAGCCACAGAAGTGGAATACCTGGCCACCTCTGCTGGTTTCCAGCTCTGTAGTCACTGGCCTGCCGCTGTGTCTTAGTTCTTTTCTTGGTCACAAAGATGTTGATACTGCTTTTGAGTACTGCTGTGGCTTTTTCTTTCTTCCTCATCTTTTAAAAACATTTAATTATTCATGGAAGGGGTAGTTTGGAGCATAGCTTTGAGCTCCATCTTAACATTAAGTAGGTCTGCAGCTTGCCATTTAGGGCCTTTTCAAATCCTCCCAAACCAGATATTTTTTTTTTTTTGGTACTGGGGGGCTGAACCCAGATCCTCGAGCATACTTTGCAAGTATCTGCACCCCCAATCTCCTTTTTATTTTTTAACTTGAGACAGGGTCTTGCTAAGTTACACAGGCTGCTTCTGGCCTCAAACTTGTGATCCTCCTGCCTCTGCCTCCCAAGTTGCTGGGATTACAGGTGTGAGCCACTGTGCCAGCCTCAACCAGACCTTAAAGCTCATTACTCTCTACTGTTGAGCACACTCTTCTACCAAGCAGTTCCTTATGCCCTTGAACTAGTCCTGTTCCTCCTGCCTCTTTCACTCCTCCTTCCCTTTGCTTCTCAGATTCCTTCCGCCCCCCTTCAGGAGTTGATGGAGGCCCTCCCTCCTCTGACAAGCTTTCCTTGGCCACACCTGACTGAAGGAGATGTTTCCTGAGGTTGTCTAGTGTCTGTTGGGCAGTTGGCCTTCTCCCTTCTTGTATTGACAGTCACCTGTCTCATGGATCAAGGCCTTGGATTGGTTGGCAAACTTCAGATGAAAAAACATCAGGTTACAAAACATATTATACTGTCTTATTTTTAGTATCTCATAGCATCTAGATTTAGCCTATGCTTCCCTCTTTGTTTTGAGGGTCATTATGAGTCAGATACCGACACGACAGCATCTAACAACAATAATAACATCCCTCTGTTGTGGGTTTATTTATTCCATTTTCATCTTTCCTAATGTTAAGTTGGGAGAAGGATGTGGCAATCTGCTCCCGAGGCAATCCCAAAACAATCATCCATTGAAAATCCTGTGAGGGTCGCTGTGAGTTGAACACGACTTGATGGCACCTAACAACAACAACAACAACAATGTTAAGTTATTTCTTATGAGAAAGTCTGAAATATGTGTGTGTGCATGTGTGCACACACACATGTGTGTAAGATCTTTAACCCAGAAAGGCATTTGTTTGTTGTTGTTTTTTGCAGCACTGGGGGTTTGAACCCAGGGCCTTGCACATGCTAGGCAAGTGCTTTACCACTGATCTGAACCCCAGCCCCTTTTTATGTTTTTTCTTCTGAGACAGAGCCTCACTCAGTGGGCTGTCTCTGGCCTTGAACTCATGGTCCTCCTGTCTTAACCTCCTGAGTCACTGCACATAAGCACAGACACCACATGCGCATTACTTGTGATGTGTGTGGATTTTCCCTAGGAGAGTGTTTGGTAATTACACAGGCAGTTCTTGATAGTGAGTGTCTAAACCACTCAATGCCTGATACCTGTAGGCAAGAACTGTTTCATCCATAGAAACAGGTGTTTCACTCACTCAGGGAGAATGTTTTGAGCCCCTCAGCCTTTTGTTATGAAAAAGCAGTAAACCAAAAGAGAAAACCAAGTCTCCATTTGAAAGCGAACAAAGTACAGTAATAGTATCCATTCCAACCTGGTTCCCCCATATTTACTCCTTCAATACAAATTTCTTACCCTTGGGTAACTCCCAAAGCCTTACAAGTTAGCCATGCAGACCATGTTCTGACTTTTTATTAGATGCCTTGTTTCAGCACCCTAGTCCTTTTCCAACACAGCATCCAACAATGTGAGGATCTGTTCTTCCTCATGACTGTTATCTAATTCCCTTCATTCCTTGGAGGCTTTTGCTTATGCTTTTTTAGCTACTCGTCAACTGTCAACGTTCTGGACAACTGTAACATTTTTCTAATCATCATTATCATCATCATCATCATCATCATCATCATCATCATCATCATCATCATCATTCCACTTGGACATTGTGTAGTCATTTTATTACCAGCATCCAAAATTAGATCAATTCAACCATCTCTTGTATCTGTGAAACACCTCTTTCTTCTAGGCAATGTTGGAAAAACATCCCATAACTTTGCCAATCAGCTCCATTTCAAATGTGTTTCTGATTTAGCTGGCCCTTCAGTGTTCATAATTAGTTTACTCATTCCTTTTTGGTTACCTTTCCCCTCCCCTCACTGGCTCTTCCAAAACTTTTAAGGATTCTTTGTCAGTACAACTTCTAACCTCCGAAGCTAATTGGCCTTGTCTTAAGGTCTGCTGAGAGCATAGAATTTATTAGAAGTAATTTCCTTTAACTCTCCTATGCCTCTAAAGTTTTCTGCATCTGACTCATCCTTTTTGCCCTTACCTTTTAAATCAAAGAAACCCTACCATTTCCAAATGGTAACTCCATCTACCTATACTGTTCTTTTCAAACTAGCTCAGGACCTTGCCTACCCCACTTCCTTCCTCTCCTATCTCTTCATTGTCTCTCCCTCCACCCGCCTCCTTGTCTCTTCACCTGCAAACAGGCACATCCCCGTGGGCAGGGCTGGGGGAGAATAGGAAAGAGTCCTCCCTCCCCCTGCCTTTGCACAGGTTCTCCTTTATGGCACAACCTGGGGCGAGGGAAGCCTGCATTGCTGCCTCTCTCATCTCCCTCATGCTCTCTTTGCTGGGAGGTGGCCCCTCATGGTGGTGAAAGGGTCTCCCACAGGTCACCACTGGCTTAAGGCCAGATGTGACGGTCTCCAATTAGTCCTCATTCTTAGTCTTTCTGCAGCATGTGACAAGGTTGACCACCTATTTTTCCTATGAGTTTTCCTCCCCTTTGATTTTTGGAATATTGTTTTTCCCTGCCTCTACCCCCAGGCATTACCTACTTGTCTTCGTCTGCTGTCCCATAGTGATTTTCACAGCATCTGCTGTGGCCTTCTGCTTAATCTGAGCAGTGTCCTGAACATCGAATCTACACTCCCAGCTTCCTGTGGGCATTACCTGGGATGGAGAAAAGGTACATCCCTTCATCTGCCTGCTCCTCTTTGGTTTTCTGTGTCAACAATCCCATTTTTATTCACTTAATCATCTGCCCTACAAATTTGGAATCACCCTTCACACTTCTTTTTGTTTTTGCTGCTGTGTTTTAAGACAGGGTCTCTCTAAGCCAGGTTGGCCTAGAATTCACTGGGCTGTAGCCCAGACAGCCTCAAACTCACAATCCTTTTGCCTCAGCTTCCCAGGTGTTGGGTTTACAGGTGTGTGCCACCATGCCTACCTATCTTTGACACTTCTACATTCCCCTCTGCCACATCTGTCACTGAGTCACATCAGTTCTCCCCCTAAAATATCTGTTTTTCAGAATGTCCCTCCAGCATTACTTGTTATGCTAATTGAGGTCTTCATGAACTATTAAAATAGCCCCTTTATATTTTATCCCTGTCTTAAGTGTTCCCCTGAAATGTCTGCTTTTCAGAATGTCCGTCCATCCTTTCCTCTGCTATGCTAATTGAGGTCTTCGTGAACTATTAAGTAGCCTCTTTATATTTTGTCCCTGTTTTAAGTCTCTTTTGCCTTTAATCTCTCCTATTCTTCTGTCAATGTTAAATTTCCAAGACAGTGCTGATCAAATAGTTTCATATTTGGCATTATTCAATGGTGCCATTCTGCGTACAGGGTCAAGTCTGGCTCTCTTGGCTTGCTGTTGGGGGTTTTCCTGTTAGAACACGAACCTCCCTCCCTGCCTCCTTTTCAGCAGCTGTAGCCAGCATTCTGACTGGCGTTCTGCAAAGAGCCATACCCTACAGGAGCCTGAACCCAAGCACACGTAGTTCACTCTGCGTTTCCTCCTTTGCTGGGTTTTATATCCCCTAGCCTGGTTTGGTAGTTATCCTTTTGATAAATCATCTGTGACCCATCCACACAGAATGCCTTCTGCTTTTCAGCTCTCACAGGACTTTGTTCACACACTTGCCACTTTCATATAATACCCGTACAAGGTTCTTTTTCCTCTGCTGGCATTTTAAGCATCTTAGAAGCATCTTTGTTTCCTGAGGTTCCATAGTATAATAAGCGCCTAAAACATATGTATTGAACTAAAATTTGGATAATATATTTATTTTCATGCATGTTAAGCTGAGGTGCTTAGGAGCCCATATATCATGGCTAGCATATGAAGCACTAACAAAAAGCAAACTAAATTTTCAGTTTCAGCTTTAATATATAGTAATCAGGAAGTTGTCTACTTTTTCTCCAGAAATTTGGCTTCACTAAAATAAGAGAAAATAAATTTAAACCAAACTTGCATCAATATAATTTTGGTGTTCAGATGAACTGAAAACACTCATGTAATGGTTGGCTGAGTCAAGCTGGGTGTCAACAATCTGTCATCTAACAATTGAGCTCTTTGTGATTGTTGAAAAGCATATATTAAATTCCCCCAGAAAAAAAAAGAATCTATTAAAAGCCATGTAGGAAGGTGAAAGAATATTTTACATAGCATTTTAATTAACCAAAATTGCCTTGTTATATCTTGGGGTTCCTGAAATGAGAAAGGACACTATAGAAAAAGGTATATACAACTTCCAAAGTAGATTTTATAACAAACCCTATTAGCCTTTTAGTGTTAACACGATGCCTGTAAAACCTTATCCAAGTATGTTTTGTCTAGTGTTATTGGAGAATTGGAGATGTATTATATTAGCAGAGGCAAGTACTCTAAGGGTTTAGAAACCACATTTGTAGAAATATGTATCAATGTACACATTTTGGATATTAATTATTTCTTCTCCTCTCCTTTCATCTCCTCTTTTCTTTTTCTTTTCTCATGTAACTGCAGACGGAACTCAGAGTCTGAACCCAAGGACTTGCTTATGCTATGCAAGTGTTCTACCACTAAGCTATATCCTCAGCCCTTTTAAATTTTTTCATTTTGAGACAGACTCTTCTTAAGCTGCCCAGGCTGGCTTTGAACTCACTGTGTAGCCCAAGCAGCACTCAAACTTGTGATCCTTCTGTCTCAGAGCTTGGCTTTATACTGGCAACTCTATTGCCAAAGCATTAAGAGACCCAGGAATATAGAGGCAGTTATAGATAAATTTTCTCCAATGTTGTTTTTGTCCATTAAAACAAAACACCAGAGCTTTATATAAAAATCCCATTTATTAAACATGTAGTTTTCTCTTTAATTATCTATCACATCAAAAGAAACCATTTTTAAGTGCTTTTTGCCTCTGGTTAGAAGTCAAACTAGGGATAACTATTAGACTAATTTTTCTTTCTTAGGGGACTTGGAAAATAGGAAAATGTAACAAAGAAAAAGTCAATGTAGCAAAAGTACATGAAGATTTTAAGACAGGATTTTGACCTAGTCAGATGTTGACTTTCCAGGCCAGTTGGGTCCTTTCATTCAAATTATTTGAATGTTAAAACCTTGCTTCATTCATTTGCTGCCAAGTATCTTAATCTTTCATTATCTGTTATAATTTGCTGCTGTTGATACCCAACTTATAGTTTTATTTATTAATCATCTGTATAGTATTACTGTATATAATCATTAGACACTTTTCTACCATGATTAAGTAACTGGGCTATTGAAAACAGAAACACCTCCAGAATAGCTAACATTTTTAAGTTAATACATATATATGCCAAAACAGATTAGTAACAGATTTCCAGAACAGAAAAAATTGTCTTGATCTCCTTACCTAACACTGGTTTCATGTCAAATCTTACTGCTTTCCCAGAACAAGACTTCTTGATGGAAGCTTATATTTTGACATAAAAAATTTTGAGGCTACAGTGTTAAGGAATTAATTTTATCCCGACTTTCCAGGTTGAATATTGCTTCATTATTTTCTATGGTATTCATACCATAATAATACCCTATATTCATTTTAAACTTGATCTAGTCTTAAATTATTATAACCCTGTGGAACTTACCAAATGAACTTGAGTGTTATAAGAAAAAATCCAGTTTATTTTCCATGTTGTAGACAAATCCAGTAAATATGATCCTTTTTTCTGCATGTGTAATAATTTACTAAAACAAGTTTTCCCACAAGACTCTGCTATCAACTCTGAAAATCCTGATCTGACAACATACCCAAATAAAGCCCTCAAATTCACCTCTTAGAAATTGAACAAAAGGTAGCTATATGTACACAGGCCAAAGGCAATTTTATACCATCTTTTTAGTGTGCCCTATGTGTTTACTATGACCCATCACTTGAGGTCCCATGTGGAATTTTCCATTTGTGGATGCATGTCAGCATTCAAAAAGTTTTGGATTTTGGAGCATGTCAGATTTTGGATTTTAGGATTAGGATGCCTGATACAGACACCTGGCAAACATTTTATATCCTTTTAGTTCTACCTATGAATGCATAAGAAGCATGAAGTTATGCTTTGTTATGATGTTTGTTAGGTCAAATCTGGAATAAAGAAGGCTTATTTGTCTGTCTTCTGGGCTGAGATGTCAAATATGATCTTCTGTTTTTCCTGGGATCTTCTCAGTTGTCACAAGTACAGCTGACCCAGAGAGTTCCTCAACACAACCACGTTGCAGTGTGCAGTGCTCAAAATCTAAGTGTTCCCATCATCCCATGCTGTTGCTCCTTGAAGGAATAGGCCTTGCAGTGTTAGGTTTGAATTTCTGAAGTGAGTAGATCTTGTAGACACAAGCCACTCTCTTCTTCTCTTAGTCTATTTCCATTAAGTTTTTTTCTTAGATTGAGAATAAAAGGAAGTTAACCTATTACAAAATATTGAAGTCAGAATAATTAACTGAACTCTTTTTACTAATCTTTTATTCTCTCTCTCTCTCTCTCTCTCTCTCTCTCTCTCTCTCTCTTTTATTTTTTTATTTTATTTTTTTTTTTGCGGTACTGGGAATTGAACCCAGGGCCTCACACTTGCATGCTCTGTAAGTGCTGTACCACTGAGCTGCACCCCCAATTTTTTTTTTTTTTTTTTAACTTTTTGAGACAGGTTCTCGCTAAATTACTCAGACTGCGTCTGGTCTCAAACTTGGAATCCTCCTGCCTCTGCCTCCCGAGTCGCTAGGATTACAGGCATGTACCACCGTGCTCAGCTCCTTCTATTTCTTTTTACTTTCTTTATATCATACAAAGACACCATGGAACATGTTTTGTTTTGAGACCTTTGTATTATATCTTTATCCCCACTGCCTAATATATAGAATTGTTTGCCAAATGAATGAACTGGCATGATGGAAATACCATACTTTGTCCAAATCATGTGTTCATTTGTTTGCAGATGTCTCAGTGCCATTATGGCAGTGTATGAGAGCAAATTGGGTGTGTGAAATAGGAAACAGTAGGGATTGTGGTGAACATATTTGGGGCTGGATTAGACCCCACGCAGGGTCTGTGAGCTCTGCTGTGTAAAACTAAAGGCTTTGGTCAGGAGACTAATGAATACATACCTCACATGAGTAACAGAAACCTTAAGGTGTTCTTGACTGTTTTTGTTTTCCAGATCAGTGGGTGCTATAATTCATAACACAAATAACATATACCCACACACATTTGCCACTTTGCCACTTTGCATTGAGGTAGACATAAGTACCCTAGAAGAAAGTTTTAACAAAGATTAGTTGTTTAGTATCTATATCCTGTATTTATTTGGAATTGGTGAAATCCTAAGGCTTCAAGAGGTACTTGCAAACACAACTTTGTTCCAGATTTATAAGCAGTTTGAGTTGTTTTCTAATTTCTACAAGTGATAAAATAGATAAATTGTCCAGTTAGAACGAAGCAAAAGTTAAATATTCCCAAGAAAATACTGGCTAATCTATAACATGCATGTGTGACATTCTTGCAGCTGGGGACACTTACCTCATTCAGCCCCTAACTCCTTGCGGATTTTAGAAGAAACTGGGAAAAAGCAACTAGAGAAATTATACGTGATTTGTAAGCTGTAACTTCTAGTATTGCAACTGGTACCTGCAACTAAAGTATATGGATTTCAAGGCTTGAATAATTTCATTAGACTTTGGCAGGGTCTTAGGTTTTTTATGCTTTCTGTGGCTCAGTTAATTCTCGATCATCTTACTCTTGTTTTGAAGGCTGAGCATAATCCACATCTAGTATCAAGAAAGTCCATTTGCCAAACATTTTCCTTTCTTCCTACAGCTCTTGACCATTAACCCTTTCCTTGAAACTTCCAGCCTGGAGGACTACACCTCTTTTCCCTTAGCATCCCTCTCGTCTCTATTCCTTTGCTACTGCACAGTGTTAGTTTTGTTTCTTTGTTTGTTGGAATTTTCAATAATTTTTAATAGGATAAATGTGTCCTGAAAGCCAAAAGTTGCAGAATTTCTGGTCTAGAGAAGCATATGGCATGTCATGGCCTGACCATCCCTGCAGCATACTGGTAATCACTGGATAGAAGTGGGCTCTGAGTTTATATGCAGAGACTATTACCTTCTCAGAACTATTTTAAGGAATTTTATGAGGGAAGCAAGGTGGAATCGTAGTTTTCATGATATACTCATTTCCTTTGTGCCAAGATCTGAATGTTTATGTCCTCTAATATTCATGTGCTCAAATTCTGACCCTCAAGGCAGTGGTTTTTAGGAGATGGGGCATTTGGGGTTGTGATCAGGCCATGAGGGTTCTGCCCTCACAAATGACATTAATTCCCTTATAAAATACATGCCTGGGAACTTGTTCACCCCTTCCACCAAGTCAAGACTCAGCTAGAAAGTGCCATCCAGGAACCAGAAGCTGAATCCTCACCAGATACCAAATCTGTTGATGCCTTGATCTTGGCTTCCCAGCCTCCAGAATTATGAGAAATAAATTTCCATTGTGTATAAGCTACCCTGGGAGAAGGACTTAGCAGTCTGCTTTTGAAACAGTTATCCATTGAAAACCCTATGAATAGCAGAGAAGCACTGACATAGTGCTGGGTGGGCATGGCACAGAGTCAGGGAGTTTTTCGTTCTGTTGTCTATAGGGTTGCTATGAGTGGGACCCGACTTAATGGTACCTAAGAACAACATAAGCTACCCAGTTTATGGTATTTTGTTACAGCAACCCAAACAGACTAAGAGACTGCTTCTCAGCAATTGTTAGATGGGAAGGGCTCTATTGCTTGCAAAGATCAAAGATCCAAGATCCACTCAAAATAGCTCAAGTAAAAAACACAAGGACTCTTCCTAAAAACTCAGGCTATAATGTGTTTGTGCTAAGTTTCTATGTCATACCCTTTTGTACCCTTTCTTGCTTCATTCATATTGGAATTGCCAATTTCATTTGCAGTCAATTGAACACCCATCAAGCTGCAACTCAGAAGTTATATCACATCTTTGCTTTTTGCTGCTGCTGTTACAATTCCAGAGTTGCTAACATTACTCTCCATGGTAAAAATGGTCGCATTTTGTACCATGTGGCCCCAGAACAGATTGAATTGGAATGTGATTCTTTACCCAAGGGTAACCAGTCTGTGATTGATCTATGATGTGTGTTTTCTGCTAGTTGGAAGGTGGCTTCCATGTTCTATATTTAAAAGTCACCATGTTCAAACTTCTCTAAGGATAAAAAGACACACAGGGGCTAATTAAAAAATAGATTCCTAGGCCTCTGTTTTGGAGATTGATTCAAGAGTTCAGATGGGCCTGTCAATCAGTTTGTTTTATGAATCGGTATATTTTAGAAGAGAGTGTGTCAAGAAGTTAGGATATTAGGTGCCTCTTTTATGAAGGTTTTGGGAAATCTCGGGTTTGTAAAAAGCAGTGCTTCTCAGACTTCAGTGAACACACCAGTTACTTGGATCTACCACAGAGATTCAAAGTAGATCTGTCCTGAGGCCCAGGAATCACCATTTTATTCCCCTAGACAATTGGTATGTATGTTCAGCTTAGAGAACAGCCTCAATGAGATGGTTTCATCCATTTATTTTGATTGTGAAATTCCCTTCTGTGAGAGAATGGAAATTTTTTTTTTTTTAATGAAAATTAAGCAGTGGAGTGAAGCCAGTTTTGAAGTAGACTCCGTTAGCTCTACTACAGAAGTTAGAGTACCATGAAGTGTTTAGGGGAGATTAAGGGGAGTCTGGGATATTTAGGGCCAACGTTCAGGGCTGGTCCATGTCCCATTGAGTAACCTTGCCAGTGAGTGCATCCCTGAATGAGTGGAACCAGCAGCTCCTCAACCACGTGATCCTGCAAATGCCTTTGTGAACTGCAGTTTGGCCACAATCTTGGTGAAGATAACAAGTTACTCCCTAGAGGTTCCTAGTCCCTGGAATCTCCTTATTAATGCCATATCAGCTTGAAATCAAGATGCCAGTTCTCAGCAAGGTACTTACCTTGACTCTTAGATTACACCATTTATTTTCCAAGAAGGCCCAATTACTTCTTGCTTATTCTCCTTCCTGGAAAGAACTCTCAACCAATTTGTGCCACCTGATTAAGTGTAATAGGTATTTGTTTCTCCTATGAGGAAAGTGTTCTTTGGTCACCTCTCAGAATTCACAATGAACTTCTGTCTCCTGGCTTCTTTTATTCTCTGTCACTGTTCCACAGACAAGTTTTCTTTTTCTTTCTGATAATAACCTATCATAATCCATCAAATTACATATTGGTACATTTATTTTGTTTTCTATCTGCCTCTACTAGAATGTAGGTTCCTGGTGAGGACATAGTTTTTGCCTACTTTGTTCCCTGGGCCTACACAGTGTTAGTTTTATATTGTATATGTTACTATTTAATGTTGAAACCTCTGTCTTTTCGTGTGTTACACAGTTTAGTCTTTTGCCCTTTGAGGTTAGGCGCTGTGACTCTTTGACTCACTGTAATAGGTACTTGGTAAATGGCATTGATAGGGTATAAAATTCATTGGGACTTTGACACTGAAGAAAGAGAGTTTGAATCCTTTTATAATTTTTTTTTGAAAATGGATCGTTTCATACCGACACATATGTCATTACCAAAATGGGCCAGTCTCTGAATTGATAAGACTTATTAATAAAATGTGGCACATCGTTTGAAAAATGATGACTGAGAGAAGACGGTATTTGGTAGAAAGTCAAATAATCTTTATTGTTCTAAGCCATTTGATTAGAAGAATTATGCAAAAAAGTTTGTTAATTCTTAGAGTCAATTTATATTCTAATTACTATTTGCTCACAAATAACTACTTGGAAAACTTTCTCTAATTCTTAACCTTTTCCTGGTTTATGTCTGTTATCGTGCATTCTGATTATATATCCCATTCACATTACTTTTGTACGTTAATATCTAATATGATATGAGAGGACTTATTCACGTGAATATTGCCCACTGGTTATTAAATTATGACTGTAGGACTCTTCTGCAACAATGCCTTTGGGTCTTAAGATCAGATTTTAAAGCTGATAGTATTTTGTGTCCCCTTAATAGAAAACGTCTGTATGATATTTGTTAAATTCATGCATTCTTAAGAAATTTATTTAAATGGCTACTGAGTCTACTGCATTAGAAGCATTAACATGCTATTGATACGTATTAAATAAAAAAGCCTGTGTCTTTTCAAAGTTTATTCTAATAATCTTCAATTAGTTACAAATACCACTTAATATTTTTGAGTAAAGGTCAATATTATTACACAAAATATCAAGAATTGAGTTTAGGCTATCTCTTCATTTTTAATTGATACTTAATTTTAATCATCCCTAATAAGTTGCTAAGCTTTTAAAAATATAACCAGTAAACCTTTGAAATTTCTTTCCATAACTGAATATCTCATTCTTTCTTAGCAAATGCTCTTTTTTCCCTATCTTTCTCTTTCTATTTTTAATTAGTTTATTTCATGTATCTTTTATATAATAGATCTGAACTGCCTTGTGTTGAAGGAGGAACATGCATGATTTGTTCTCAATTTAACATGTGGTAGAATTTAACCTCAGCTTGTGTCTTTCCCTACACAGTCCCTTCAGTCTGAGTATGTTCATTACTAAGGCCTTGCCACTCCGGCGGAAGCAGTTCCGTTCTCAGACATCTGGATGAGCAGTGTGGCGGAAAACACCTGCTTGCTGAGAGGATATCTCTGCCTTCTTACCTTAAATTAGAGAGAGCACTAAGATAACACCCTCAAGAGACTTGAAGCCAGGGAACTGGTTAACGACTACTATAAAGGCACTGAGACTGTTTATGAGGATTTCAACACTTCTTAAAACAGTTTTAATGTTGCATTTGGTATTTTGAAAGGTTATTTTTTAATGTATTTCGGTAATACATTTGTTATTACATTTACATGTACAGTGTTACATTGTGTATATACTGTGAACTTTAAAAGACTATTTTGATAAATTTATATATATATAATTATATAAAACTAGACTATATTTTGATTTAGATTTTCCTGCTGTTTGCTACCAAAAATTTGTGTTTTAAATATGTTTAGTTTTAGTATGGTTTTACCTACAATGAATAAATAATTGCTCCTTTTTAAGAAAAAGTAAGGGAGAAAGATTTTCGAAAGTGATTTTTTATGCTCCCACTGTGAATACAGCAGGTCAGAGCATTCTTTGGGGGAAGTCAGATTAATTTAAAGAGTTTGTCCAAGTTTGTCTCTACCACGATAAAATTGTTGGGTAGGGCTTATTTAGGACAAAACCTCTCCCCTTTGTTTTTGTTCCTGAGCCATTTAAATTAGCTTTGTATCCTGAGAGGCTTAGTAAAACTTGGCATCCACTCAAAGATCAGAATTCACTGGATGTTTCTCCTGAAATCATGATTTTTTTTTCTCTGTGATATGACTGAACATTCCAAATGCTTTTATTTCTTCCCTCCTCTCACAAGTGCTTTTTCTTTTTGAAATGCCTTAAACCACTTATTTTGCTTATATTGTTTTCTTAAGCATATGCAGAGGAGGGATACATATTTTAAAATCTGTTTCTGAAGTTTCCAAGAGCTCTATCAGTAAAAGTACAATAATGGTTTTAATGACCAAAAAGCACTTCAAAAGAGTTACTTACTCAATTAGAATAGTCTGCTTTTGGAACAAGATGGTTGTTGCCTTGTAATTTGTGGTCTGAAACCAGTTTTAAATCAGTGAAGGAAAAACTCAAAAAAAGATGCTGCTAAGTAATTCTCTATATTAATGGCAATATTTTTGAACAGAGTACACTCCTCTGGTGTACATGCTGGTATATCTGGAAACTAACATGAAAAAGAAAGAACCCCCTATGGGTACTCATGGCCCTTTCATGGAAGTTTAAGCTTATATTTAGGTCTAAGAAGCCTGCTGGTTTCCTTTCTGTGAGAATTAGCCTTAGATCCTACTTCTCTTCCAGGCTGCTGAAGAATGGGTGACTCTGGTACTGGAAGTGCTAGTTAAATGGATTCATATGAAGTGCTTCCAACCATGAATTATTTATAGTGTATTTATTAGGAGGGGGTACTTGAGACTATGATATTTGCTTCAGCAAGACATTTTGTTCAGGTTTTACATTTTTAAAACGGCTTTTGAATGAATGTTTGACTCAGGTGAACATAACCTTCAATAACTGAAGTACCAAATAATTGCACTCAACTGATGAAAGAATGAATTGTGTGTTTTAGGAATCAAAAATTAAAATAAGTGGAATTAAATTATATATCTTTTCTAAGGCTGAAAAAATAAAATATTTTATTATGAGTTATTGTAAAAAAGATTGATTGTATAAGAAGATGATAGTATTTTTTCATATTATTATTGAAAACTAATTCAGATGATGTTTGAGAAATAGGGGAAAGGGAACCACATTGACGTTTTTAGTTTTCTGAACACTAATTTGTGTGTAGCTATTAAAATGATTGTAAAGTTGACTACTGTAAATTTTCCATAATTGTGTATATAAGTCATATGTATCTACATGTGTATGTCTTAAAATTATTTATACACATGTACATACATAGACACACCAAGAAGGGTATGTATATAATAGAGAAAATATATAGCAAAGTAATTCTACCCCAGTAATAAAAATTGTTTGACATGTATTTTGTTATGCATAGTTTATCTTTCAGAAGATATTTTGTTCTATTTTAAAGTGTAGAAAAATACACTGCTAATAAATAATAAAAGTTTTATCTAACTTATTTCTGGTCTTTTATAATTTGAATTTTGAGTTATCAGCATACTGAAGTTTCTTTTTTGTATTTTTAATTATTTTTACTTTTTTTGTGTGTGGTACTTGGAGGTTGAAGGCAGGGCCTCACACATGCTTTGCAAGTGTCTACCACTGGGCTGCACCCTCAACCCACTTTTACTTTTTAATTTTGAGACAGGGTCTCACTAAGTTATGCAGGCTGCCTCTGGCCATGAACTTGTGATCCTCCTGCCTCTGCCTCCCTAGTTGCTAGGCTTTCAGGCGTGCACCACTACCCCCATTTCTGAAGTTTCTGTGTAATTTCATTTTTGACTCAATATGGCTAGTTCTTTTTGGGTTTCTTAAAATCTTCATACTGGATTTTTAGATTATCTTTTATTGACCCTTCATGTTGTGACCATTGTCTGAAATACTTAACAGTGAGCTTAGAGGAAACTTATACTTTGAATTTCACAAAAGTTGGATAATGTTAGGCTCTCTTTCTCTTTATCTCTTTAATTTTCCTTTCTGTTAATAAAATACTGATCATGACTAGTGATGTGGATCCTGCTAGGTCATTTGTGACTATTTGTGACTATTTGTGATGACAGTGTGACACCCTGTCATCAGTTCCTTTTAAGGAAGAATGGACATTTGTTTTTAAAGGAGAAATTAAAGAAATACATTCAATGGGATGAATCACACATCTCTTGGATCTATGTCTTGAATATCAATTTGGAAGAAATAACCTACAGTGTTTATTGGAGAGATTTTATGTATTATATCAGATCTGTTTGAGTTGTGATGTTTCTGAGTTATGGATTTTTTTTTTAATCTTGTACAGAATGCAAAGGAAAGGTTGTAGGTGGGAAGGTGGTTTTATTTCTGGAATTGAGAATCTGCAATTATTTGTCCTCTCAACACTGCATGAAATAATTGAGATACCAAGGTTATCATTCCTTATGAATCCACGAACCTGTTTAAAAGAGCAGAAAAAGCTCTTTCTCTATAGGTCAAGTTATTGTGAAAAAGAAATTTAAAAAAATAACTAGTTTCAACAAATTTCTCACCTATAGGTCACAGAGCTTACATGTTTTTGTTATCTTTAGCCACAAAATGATTTATAAATCTCAAAGCGTATCTGGAGAGTCTACTCAATTATTTACACATTTTCATCTGTGATTCAAATGCATCAGGAATATGAATTTACCAGTGATAAGATACACAAAGGTACTTTCAAAATTGTTTTCTCACTTGCATGCTTTCTTTGGTGACATGTTAAACCATGTGGATGTTAAAAGTTTCTCCATAAATCAATTGTTCACATACAAGTGGAACAGGGCTCCCTGGTATTTCATGTCATATGAAAGGTCTGTACGTGCGTTTATAAGGCAGAATTAATGATGCTGCAAGTCTCTCTGCCCTTGCTGCAACATTCAACAAAGCAAGAATTTGAAAGAGTGACTAGGGGCAATTCCAATTCCAACAGATATAATTTAAAATATAAAACTCCTTTATTTACACAGAGGTAGCAACCATGATATAAAGGAAAGTAGAAAATAATTGTATTAAGTTATTTTGAGCTGAATTGAAATGTTAATATATTCCCACCCAGTTCCTCCTCTATGGATTGAACTATGATAATCATATCAAGGAGGAGAAAAATAGCTTTCCTGGAGAATTTTAAACTTTTTTTTTTGGTAAGTACCAAGTAGAAACTTATATTTAAAGTGACTTTAAATGCAAAAATATATTTTATGGAGACAGGTTATAAATGAACTAACATATGAGCTGAACTTCTCACTCCTCATGCCTTGGTTTAACTGGCATGCCACCAAAATGGAGGTGAATCCTATCACTGCTTGTTATTTCTCCTTTGCTTTGAATCAAGTTGACCAAAACAGTTTTGAGAAATTGGAGTACAAGCGAAAAAAATGGGGGCATGGTTGTAACTGTAGAAATAAGTACAAGAAAAAAGAAATTGAAAATGGCTACCATTGCAAATGTTTACTTTAAAACTTCAGCTTTAGAGGGAATTATCCGTCAAGTGTGTTTAGTTTATATTATGATTTCCAAAAGGATCTGAGCTCACTTCACAAAACAGCAGGTGGACTGCAGGGGAACAAGTGGGTGTTTTGGACACCAATTTTTGAGGCAACTCGTGCTAGGACTTAAAGCTGAGCTATGTAGGCCTCTCAGGTGTCTCTGGGTATCTATCCTCTTTTCCTAGGTTGGGAAAATAAATCACCAAATACACGCCTTTCTCAACTCCAGGACTCCTCGCCTGGACTTATTTTACACAAATATTTAAGAAACGTTTATTTCAAACTGATTGTCCATCTTGACATGCAGATCACCCAAAATAATTTTAAGGCACATGGAATACAAAGCTCAAGACATAAATTGAAACCAGAGATCAGAACAGCATAATGACTCCATCATCCATCCTATCATCTCTCTCTCTCTCTCTCTCTCTCTCTCTCTCTCTCTCTCTCTCTCTCCTCATCTATTTATGTCATCTATCTATCATCCATCTATGGTCTTAACTATTTATACTTGGCCCTTACTAAAGCTAATGTAACTATAACATGTTCCCTTGAGTTTTGGGAAGTTAAGTAAAACCTGGAAGAAACAGAGGGCCCAGGGACTTAAAGTTAAAGGAGCTAGTTCATCCTTGTGTTTGTAAAAGACAAAGAGAGAGAGAGTGAGAGACCGAGACCATATTCTAAAATCTAAGTTTCAGGCAGAGAATTTTTAAAGTGCCATTCCATATATTTTAAGGGAGATACCATTCCCCAGGAGGCATGTTTCAAGGTTTTTTCCCCCATCAATTCTAGAAAGATGTAAACAATGAACTTTCCAAGCTATCTGGCATTGTAACCCCTGCAGTGTGTGGCGTGTGCGGTGTGGGGCCAGCAGCACTGGCGTGGCACAGCTTTTCCTGATTTGAGGAAATGTGTTCTATTCACTTCCTCTTGTTCTCCTGGTCACTCTTTGCGCCAGCCTGTTTCATACATATGGCCGCCAGTCTTGGGGTTTTTCTGCTTTCATTCTAGCGTGTAGCTTATTTTATTGTTTAGACAACATGCCTTCAATGACCAAGGATAGATGTCCAGGAGGGGCGTCCAATGGCAACACTGAAGAAATGGTTGTGATTTGTTACTAAACGCAGTGGTGGCAAAATCACGGGGTTCAGAGATCCCCAGCCTTGGAGTTCTCTTTCTCTGATATTGCACCAGAGGCTGCACGAGGGACATTGCTTTGTCAGGACAAGTAATGGAACTTCTGAGTGCCACCTTGAAAGTCAACTAGGCTGATGAACAGACTCTCCAGCTTGATCTATTTTAAATTCAGCTCTGTTGGGAAAATTATCCTTAATTAAGGATTTGCGTTTAAGTGACAGGTAGTTTGGATTGTTAATTTTAAGGTAAACCAAAAGAGGAAAAGTTCACCCATGTGGTCTGGAAGAAAAAAGATAAAAGTTGATCACTAAGTCAGAATCTTAGACAGGAAAGTTGGTATGGTGGGGCCTCTTAGGTGGCTCTCTAGAAATACAGGACTCAGTATAAAGCTGTGTGCACGGCTAAGATTCATTACAGTGAAAGAATGTTGGCAAAGGGAAGAGACACATGTCCTGATGTCTAGAGGGAATGAGGCTCAATCATCTGTGAGTTCTCTCGCAGGGCAGTCACATAAGGACACAATTTCCCAAGCGATGAGTTGTGACACATGTGAAGTGTCTACCAGGACCCTCGTTACAGACTGATCATCCAAGGATTTACAGGGGCTGGTTGTGTAGTGACTGCTGTGTAGCATGAAACAAATTTCCAGACCCCCAGGAGAAAAACAGGGGTTCAGCATAAGCCATATTGTTTGCACAGTGCAGGTGTGGGGAACCACCCTTCTCGTTTGCAGGAAGTTTTATATCACTTTAAGGAGCTGTTTACCAGTCAGGTTCTCAGGCTTGAGCCAAGTACCACCTGGCAACTAGGCTTTTCTAAAGATGGTGATTTTAACACTTTCTATATATCCTTTATCATAACCAACTAGTTTTGTAGTAACTGAAGGCTGTTTAAATTAATGTGCAGTTTCAACACAAAGTTGATCCTAAATCTCTATTTTCAGACTTTTGAGGAGAGGCAGAGTTGTCATCTAATAGACAGGAGCTCTTATCATTTTGGAATTCCAGTGCTCTAGATGGGAAAGTTCCTTCCTTCCTTCCCTCCTTTCCTCCCTTCTTTTTTTCTTTCCTTCCTACTCTCCTTTCCTTCTCTTGCCCTTCTTTCCTTCCTTCGTTCCTTCCTGGATGATTTGGAGTGGTTCAACTTCCCCTTTTAAAACATAGCAATCCTACTACTACCCAATGTCTCCAAAAATATCCCAATCACTTTCAAGTAAAAACAGAGTAGGGAAAACTCACCAAATCCTTGCTTAAGAGATGAACTATGACTGGGAGTGTAGCTCGGTGGCCGACCACTTACCTAGCATGTGCACCACCCTGGGTTCCATCCCTGGCCCTGCAAATTAAAAACAATGAACTATTCTAAAAATTTTGCTTACAATATCTATGCCATCTGTTGTTGTTAGGTGCTGTCAAGTCGGTATCTGATTCATAGTGACCCCACGTACAACAGGTGAAACATTATTGTCAGTGCGTCTCTGCTGTTCATAGGGTTTTCAATGGCAGACTGATTTTTAGGAGTGGGTTACAAGGTCCTTCTCCCAAGCCTACAGGAGCTGGTGTTCCCAGGCAGTCTCCCATCCAAGTACTAACCAGGCCCGACCCTGCTTAGCTTCCAAGATCTGATGGGATCGGATGTCACAGGGTTATGGCTGCAGACATATGCCATGTACTCATTATGTAATAAGTAAAAGAAATAAAATATACATCAGTGCAGCTTTTAAATATTGCAATTAGAAAATATTAAAGTAAAAAATAGTGGAAAAAATAAAGTTAAAAATAATTGCAAAAAGAGACAAACTGGAAGTTTTTTTTTAAAGATCTTAAAAAATATAATTGAAATGATAAAATACTGATACAAATTGATCCATCTCAGGATTAGAGTAAGATAGTGTATAACTTACAGATGTATAGCACTTAGTGCATCATCTGATTCATTGTAATTATATTATGAAAATTACCCCAAGCTCTGGGCACTGTGGGGCACATCTGTAATTCTAGCTACTCCAGAGTATTATAAATTGGAGGTCAGAGGCAGCCTGTATAACTTAGTGAGACCCTGTTTCAAGATAAAAAATTAAAAAGGGGCTGGGAGTGCAGCTCAGTGGTACAGTGCTTGTGAAAGTGTGGGTGAGGCCCTCAGTTCAATTCGCCTATCCTGAAATAAAATAAAGTAACCCCAAGGCTTCACAGCTTTTGCAAGCTGATGATCTAACGGGGATAACTTGGAGCTGACAAAATATTTCACTTATACATCTTATCCTAAGACTATTTGCCTAGGAATTTGGTTTGCAAGACCATTCCAAGGTAGCTTACCCTTGGGAGCAGGCAGAATGAAAGGCCTGTGTACATCTGTAACTTTCCTGTACAAGCTTCTCTCTTGCTAGAAGTGTTAAAACTTTCTTGAATGTTTTAAACTTTTAATTATGTTTTATGTTTTAATTTTTAGAACCAAATCTTAAAACTTACTTCTTAGGTATTAGGTCACCTTCTTATGTATTTTCACTTGCCACATAAAGTCAATCCTTTTAGTGGTCAGCTTGTTTTCCACCTTCTTCAGGAAGCTTTTCCCACTGTGGGTTTTGTAAAGTATAATTTTTTTCCTCCAAGCTGTGAAATCCTTAAAGTTATATGTCGTCGTCGTCGTCGTCGTCGTCGTCGTCGTCGTCGTCGTCGTCTTCTTCTTCTTCTTCTTCTTCTTCTTCTTCTTCTTCTTCTTCTTCTTCTTCTTTTTGTAACCCACATAACTGACACATAATAAGCATGGATTGGACTTTTTTTTTCACTTTGCTTTCATTTTTTCACTTTTTTTTATGCGTTCTTTAGAAATTAAGTACTATTGTTAGGTGGTGTTGAATTATGTCTGACACATATAGCGACCATATGTATAACACAAGGAAACATTTCTCAAGAATGTGCCATGCCAGCACTATGTCAGTGCTTCTCTGCTATTCATGGGGCCTTCAATGGCTGATTGTTTGGGGAGTGGGCTGCCAGTTCCTTCTCCCAAGCCTACAGTATGTGGTATTCCCAGGTGGTCTCCCATCCAAGGACCAGCCCCAGGCCCAACCCTGCTTAGCTTCATGAGATCAGATAGAATTGGACGCCAGGATGGTATGGCTATAGATAAATTAAGTACTGTAAGGATTAATTTTCTTGAGTAGACTGGAAATCTGACTGGACACAGTGTTCTGGGAGTAGAACTTTGAGAAGGCTTTATCAGAAAGCGTTGGGGAGGTTTATTGGACAGCTGCCTCTGGTACATGACTTTGCTGGTTTGAAGAGAATTGAGGTAGTGGGAAGGGAAACAAACGTAAGAACTCAAATTTACCCAAAAACTGGAAAGGTACCTATGGATTCATATTTATTCACTCATTCAATAAAATTTATTGAAATGCTACCATGGAGCAACAGATAGAAAGTTAAAACCACTGTGCTCAAGTCCACAGCATTCTGAAGAACCAGACACTTAAATGTTTGGAAATAGAAAGTCATTCAATGGGTATAAAGTTACAGTTATTAAAGATGAATAGGTTCTAGATACCTGCATCTTTAGTTACCCATGTAGTATTGTGAAGTTAATATTTTGTTAAGAGCTCATATCTCATCTTATGTTCCTAACACATATACTCACACACTCATAGAGGCATAAGGAAACTTCTGGGGGTTTATTGGATTTAATTGATTTATTTATTTTTTGATTATGGTGATAGTATCACAGGTATATGTGTATGGCCAAACTCATAAAATTGTGTACATTAAACATATATAAACATATTTTAAAAATCTATATAAATGGAAAGATATTTATGGTACTGCCAATGTAACATTGTGAAAATGTCAGTTGTTGTTGTTAGGTAGGCCCCACATAAATTTACAAATCCATCATGATCCCCATAAAAATTCCACACTTTTTTGAAAAAAATAACAAGTAGTGCCCAGGTTTTATTCCAGACCACTTGAACCAAAAGTTGGGGTGTGCTGCCCTTTCATCTTTCCAAGTAATTCCTGATGCATAGTGGGATTCAGAAAGGGAGACTCAAAATTTTTTTTTACTGCGCAAAATGCTTTCATATCATTTAATGGGGAGAGAGAAAGTTAAGCTGCCCCAAAATTTAATGTTTCTTTAATATAAAATTTTTATTCCTTCAGAGTGGCTTTCAAAATTGAGATCTAGGTTGAGAAATAACAGATTCGTCCTTATATATCTTTCAGTTAATATTTTGCTCACAGGATTGTGGCAAGGGATCTGTCAGGAATACAGGGCATGGGACAAGGAGGAGAAGGTGTCTCCTCCATGCCTTCATCATGTCTTCAAGGAGTTCACAATCCAGATGGAGAGATTGTATAATCATGTATTGGTTAAACTGTTTTGATTATGGAAGAGACCCAACTTTAAGCAACAAAGTCTTGTGGAACCCAAGAAATGGTATGTGCCTTGAGCTCAGGTACAGCTGGAACCAGGAGCTCCGCACCAGGAGGAACACTCTATCTCCTTCCCTGTGTGGTGGAAAACATGGCTGCTGGCAGTCACCACATCTGCTACTTAAGTTTCAACCTGCAGAGATGCTGACCTGACTCTCCGCCTCAAGTCAACACCTCTGAGAAATGACTCATGTTCACTTCTGGACCTACCAATTGGAGGAAGGGGCGGAGGTTGAGGGAGCTTGCCTCACAAAAGAACAGGTAAGCTCCTTTGAAATCAAGTGAAATGTGATAGTTTTCTGAACAATAACGGTTCTAGTTCCAAAAAAGTATATGGATGGAGGGGCTTGCGACGGAAAGTAGTGTGGTACAGAAGTAATGAACAAAGAAATGGTCCAGAACATTGCTTTTTTTTTTTTTTTTTAACCTCCCCACCAAATTTCTAAACCTTCGAGCAGCTTTTCCTAAGAGATGGGTCTATGTACACGCATTTCTGACTCCCCCACTGTCTGAGAGTATAGGACTGGTTAGAATGAAATGAGGCGGCACATATAGAGTGCTCACCACGCGAAGAATCACTGCTGCGTTGCACCCCAAGAGGCTGCAAAACCAGAAGACTAGTTTGATTTGTGCTGTCTGAGGCACATCAGAAGTGGGGTGATGTGACCAACTTCTAAACTCCAGGATAGCCTTCTAGCATGCATTTGACAGCTGATTTTCCAGAGGCTCAGAGGGCTCTGCCTAGCATTCAGATAAGGTTTGCAAGGATTATAAAATAAAGGAGATGCTGAAGTAAGGGTTCCTGGAAATTGAGAGAACTGATTTGCTTCTCACACAGAGAGCAGGCACCTTATTTCTGAGATGAGTAAAATAGAGGTAGAGCAGTTTTATGATGAGTGTGATTTTATTGATGAAATAGAAACAAGTTGTCTCATAATGTTTCCTAATCAAGGTAATTTAGACTTTGAAACCACACTACTTCTTAGACATTTCTTGTGGTATTTGTTTGTGATCTTGTTGATTCTGCTTAACTATAATTCATATGATGATAATTGTGGACAAGTACTCACAAGTATATGATCATTTTTCCCATCAGTGTTACATGGGAGAGAAACACACACACACACACACACACACACACACACACACACACACTGCACAGCTCTTTGAAACTAATTTGATCTCTTCACAAATTACCTGAAACAATTCCTAAATGCTTAAAAATATTCTCTCCATCTAGTCCCTATCTTTATCAGACTGAAGTTTTTCTAAGCAGATTAAAAAAAAAAAACTGTAGTAAACGCCTTACTGGAAAAAGTCACTTTGGACAGAGACCAAGCCAAAGCAATTTTAGCCCAAATTGGTTTTCCTGGAAAAGCTGAAAATGTAGTTCAGAAAAGAAATGTCTTGGCTACTTTACAAATCAACACTCAAGATCTAACAAGCTCAGTGTAAATATCCCTCACTTCAGTGGTTCTCAAAAAGCTGCATGGAAAAGAATCATCTGTTTCTTGTTTAACAATTAAGCTTATTAAGCACAGATCCCGGCTGGCCTGTGGGTCAGAACCAGACATGAGTGGTTCAGGTAGAGAAGAGCTGAACATCACAACTCAATTAACTCAGAAAAGATCCACATAGAAATTCCTAAACTAATAGGGGTAGAACATGGAATTGTGCTTGAGAAACGGTCTGCTAGCCTATTTCAAAAGAGCCACCTATTTTACCTCGCAGGACAGCTTGGCACACAGCACAAGACCATCATTAGTATGTGGCTTTGGGTAAATCACTCAGTCTTTGGGTTTCCACTTTCTTTCCGATACAATGAAATCAGGTGATGCTGTGGTCCATGCAGGGTACCATAGAAAAATACTATAAACTGGGTAGCTTGTGGGTGACAGAAATTTATTCCTTGTAGTTCTAGAGGCTGAGAAGTCCAAGATTACAGCCCCAGAAGATTCAGTGTCTGGTGAAGGGCTGCTTCCTGGTTCACAGATGATGCCTTCTCATTGCTGCCTCACATGGCAGAAAGGGGCAGCTAGTGTTCTGGGGTGTCTTTTATATGGGCACCAAGCCACACATGGGGGCTCTGTCCTCCTACTTAATCATCTCCCCATAGACTCTACCTTGTAGTGACATTACTTTGTGGGCTAGGATTTCAACAGAATAGTTTTGGATGGACACAAACATTCAAAGATAATATCAATGGTTCTTAACCTTTTTGAGACTACAATCTCCTTTGAGGAGCCAACAGAATTCTTTAGTGTTTTCTCCAGAAAAAGGTATATGTACCTGTTTTTGTGCACAAACTTAGGAAGGGTCATCAATCCCTTAAAATACTTACATGAACTTCCTACTCCAGTGACTCTGGGTTGAGAATTAGGTTTACCTGACTGTGTTTCATACCCACTGGGTCTCACCCTGATTAAGATTTGTTTCTGTTGAGAAGTCATGTCACTTTTTATCTTCCACTCTCTGCCCCAGGTTGAGAATCACCATGGTTAGTAATATGTACAGCACACTTACAGTAAATGCTGGCCCCTTCATCAAGCTGGTGGCATAAACTTAATCATTAGAAAATGTTAGAGGTGGCTGGTACCTCTGCAGATAATAAAACTGAGGGTTGAAAAGGAGAAAAAACTTGCTCCAGGTCTCCTGGCTAACAACAAACAGACCCTGACCTCTTAACCTCTGTGGCAAAGTTTCTTAATGTTGACACTATTGACATTTTGGGCTGGATAATTCTTTACTGTGGGTGAGCTGTCTTGTGCATTTTGAGATGTTTATCAGCATCCTTGGCCTCTGCTTACTGATGCCAATAGCATCCTCTTGTCCAAGTTTTGAAGACAAAAATAATGTCTCCAGAATTTGCCAAATATAGCCAGGGGTCGGATCCATTTGAGAAGCACTGCTCAGGGGTTTAGACTCCACTGTCGCTATCATGGTGAGCTACTGTTGCTGAGGTAACGATATCAAACCTCTAAAGTCTGCTAGGGCAGGAGAAAAAGTGAGAACTAGCATTACAAGATTTTGTATGCCCCAGAAAAAAGATTTCAGGATGGACCAAGATACAAGTCATTTCTAGGCTTGTGATTCTATAAATTCTTAACTTCTAAAAGCTCCACTACCAGGCTTTCTTAGGATTGTGAATGCTTACAGGCAGTTGAATTACTCCCAAATCTAGTGAAAATAAAAAAATGTTCTGAAAAACCTACACCCTCAACAGGCCCATATCAACATGACTCTCAATTGCATAATGTCTGAGGGACCAAGATGGGAGGAAATACATCTGGGATTTGAAATTTAGATAGTCTTAGTGTTGTTGCTCTGTGGCTTGGTAAACACGATAGAAGGAAGGCAATGGGAAATGAACAATTTTTTGCTGTTACCACTTACCCTTTAGTTTCTCAAAGTATGTGATCCAGTTGCTACATCATGTTTTGGTGGATCATGAAATTCAGTACTGGGAAAGTTCACAGTAGATCCTGTCAGGAGTTGGCATGGGGTTCTGTGAGGGTGTTTGTTTTCAGCAAAAATGCCATTTAAAAATAATCTGGTGGTATAAACCACAAGGATGTGATTACATGAAGCTTATAAGTATTTTAGAAAAATAAATAATAACAATGCTCTTCTGCATGACTCCATTACTAGTTTATCTCTAGGGAAAGATAATTGAGATTATAACCTTCATCCTACATATGGAAAGTTCCCAAGGGACCCATGTGGTCAACACATGTTTAAAGATTTATAATGTGTCAGGCACACTGATTGAAAAGAGAATCTTCTCCTCACACAGCATACCATCTGGAGTGTACCCAGCAAACAATGATACTCCCAAGCGCTTCTAGGGCACATGGGAAGACGATCTGTTCATGGGGACCAAGATAGCCCTCTGCAGGAGCTCATACCTGGAAGATGACGAAGACTTAGCTTGGCAAGGTTGTGGACAGTCAGAGAGGCAGCCAAGGGCCCAGAATGTTCTCTACAAACAAAGATATGTGGATGGGAGAGAGGAGAAGTGGGGCACACTCAGGAACATCAAGTTGCCTAGTGTAGCTGGAGTAGAGTTGGAGGAGGGAGGCACGGGGTGGATAGGGCAAGTGCGGACTTATACAGAGCCGTTTTAAGACTTCTGCCGATGTGGATACTTTTGGAGACCCCATCCCAAATTATATCAAACCTATTAACAAAGACTCCAATTTCACATTAAAGTAATTTACAAATAATGATGATTTGAACCACAGTTGACCAGTAGCATGTTAATTTTTATTTTAAAGTTTTCTATTTGAGACAGGCACAGTGGCACATGCCTGTCATCCCAGCTACTCAAGAGGCTGAAGCAGAAGGATTGCAAGTTTGAGGCCACAGGCAGCCAGTGAAACTTAGTGAGACCTTGTCTCAAAATAAAAAATTAAAAAATAAGGGCTGGGGGTGTGCCTCAGTGGTAGAGCACTTACCCTCCAGGACTGAAAAAAAAAAGGTTTTCCTTCTGCATTTCAGAGCCAGTAATTTTTAGTTTCAATACCAAGCGCTTGAGCTCTTGAAAAGCTGATAGGCCTGGACACTGTGGTCATAAAGCCCAAATGGTAGTACAGGTGGCCTTTATCTCTGTGCTATAAATCTGTGAATTGTACCCCTTTCTTCCTAGTATTAACTCCTTTTCATTCCATCCTGAGTTTTACGAGGGCATATGACTACTCAGCTAGAGAGTCTATCTCCTAGCTTCTTTTGCAGCAAGAAGCAACTGTGTGACCAAAGGTGTCCCCCCCCCAACCCCCACCCTGGGATGTGTACAGTAGTGAAATTTGAAATTTTCAGGTCCTTTTAAAAGGAGGTTGATTGACCTGTCTCTTCTTTCCCCATCTCTGTGGACTGGAATGTGGCCATGGTAGCATTGTAACAGTTCAGCCATGTAGCAAAGGAAAACCTTAAGGTGTATCAGAATCACTCAGGGGGCTTGTTAAACACAGATCACTGGCCCCATCCCCAGAAAATGACTCAGTGAGTCTGAGTCATGGAATTAACAATTTCCAAGTGATGCAGATGCTCCTGGCCAGGGCCCACACTCTGAGTCCTGCTGTGCTACAGGAAGGTGGGGCAGTAAGAGAGAAGACATGTTGTTTCCAGGTTATCTGGTGGGGTAGATCTGCCTTCCACTTGGACCGCTCACTTACTGCTGTGGCAGAGAAGTAAACTATTACTTGTTTTTTTTTGGAAGCTCTGTAGTCTTGAGTCTCCTTGTTACAGTGGTTGAATCTGTAGCAGCTAAGCCAGGTCAAGGAAATCAGACTTCACCAAGGGAAGTGGGACAATGGTAGTGGCCGAGAATGGGGCCAACCATCACATTTGAATCCCAGCTCTGCCACTTCCTGGCTGTGCCATACTGGGCAAGTTATTTAACCTTTTTGTGGCTGTTTACTCATTAAATTGATACAGGTGACAAGGTCATCTGGAGCTTATTCACTTTCTGGACCATGCCTAAGACCAGAACCCCAGAATTCCCTGCCCAGGGGCCATTGAGAATGCTGCCAAGGTCTGCATGGACTTCTGCTCTGGCTGTGTCCTCCTCAGGGCTGACCGTGCCTTCTAGGCCCCACCCTTGGTCTGAGATGTCACCAAGGGATGGTTGGGTGACAGTGGTGTGGTTGGAACTTGGGTGGGCAGGCTGGAGCGTGCTGCATTAAACATGTGGCTTCCCCAGCATGCAATGGCCAAGCAGAGGGTGGGGAGAGCCAGGGATGAGGAGGGGCCAGAGGCAAGCTCTCCAAGCTGTCACATTCCAGTAGCATGAAACAATTTATGAGTCTGAGAATTCTAAATGCGGGTCTGGCTTTCCAATTATTAGGAAAGTGTATTTTTCAAGTCAGGAGACTAGCACATGCTTTATTTAATAGCTCCATGGTTTGACTTAAGAGTTTAAAATATTTAGACATACCGTGTGTAGACTTCCATCTGTACTTCTTCCTTGGCCTGCAAATTTAGGGGTGGGCCTGGCTACTTTGTAGGCTAGGCATGAGGCCTAAATGAAACAATAGATGAAAAGTACTCAAAACAATGCTTGGTGCATGTGGCAGTGTCCTCAATAACATTAGCAACAATGATGTTTATGATCCTCCTGAGGGTATCAGGGGCCCACAGGATCATTTTAAGCAGTATAGTCATATAATGTTATTTGCTCTTAATTTTTTTTTTTTTGCTACAAATATTAAGGGTCCACTCTGTGCCCAGCGCTATTCTGGGAATTTCCAATAATAGTAGTGAACAAAACAAAGCTGCTATTTCCAAGGCATGTACATTCAAGTCAAGGGTGAGGAGACAGAGAAAATGGGTTTTAGAAAGGTCATTTTGTCTGGAGGAAGGCAATGTTGTGAGTGGAGGTCAGACAGGTCCTTGTTGGGATTACAGGATGATTGTGTGATGCAGGTAACAGTAGAGTGAATAGAGATCAGTGAACAGATTTAACAAACACTGACATGGTAGAATGATAGCACTTGGTGGTTGGTGAATATCATGAGTAAGAGAAAAGAGGAAATCAGGAATGTCAGCAGGCTTCTGACTAAGGCACCAGGATCATGGCAAGGCTGGTGGGTGAGGTTTGGAACATAAAAAAAGGAGGAACATATTAGGAAAGAAACTGAGGGGGTCAGTTGGGGACTTTGTAGGTTTGAGGTGTCCTCAACATGCACATGAAGATGGTTTTATACATGGGTAAGCCCTCAGCCAGTTGGCAAGGAAATTCCTACATTTTCCTGAGTCCTAATCTGTTGGCTCTGCACTTAAGGAATGCAGAGGTCTGGGGGAAGACACATGGAAGCAGGAGTTGGGAGACATTTTCACAGTGGGTAAAAAGCGTATGGTGAACATTTCAGGTGTTCAGTTGACTTCACATCATGCTGTTTATCCCTTTTTCTTCCTCTGGCATTTGGAATCATATTTAGCCTCTCCAGCCTGTTTCATATGGAAGAGCGGAGGAAAGAAAAACTACATGTTCACTCTTGGGCTGTAGTGTTAGGGGGCAGCACCCTGCAACATCCTTCAAGGCTAGTGTATACTTGCAGTGGTGGGGAATGATCCCCAAGGTGCAGGAGAATCTCCTGGGAAAATCTACGGCTGTGAAATCCAACAACAGGTATTGTTCTTCCTTTGCCATCCTTGGGGAGTTTGAGGTTTATCTCATTAAAGAAGGCAGAGGTTGCTTTGCAGAATGCTTCAGAAAGTAACAACACTATGCTCCTTAATGCCTTCTTCCCTGCAGACTTATGTTTGTAATATTCTGCCTCCAGGTGCCCTTTGAAAGTTAAGTTTAGTGCCATCATTTCTGAGATGCTGTCTTGCCCTATCCTTTTTCCAGCACAGCAAATTGCTGAATCTTCTGTGTTCCTTGGGACCTTGGACATTAGTATTTTGCAAAATTTGTGTTGTAATAAAAGTAAGTAATCTCCATTTCTTCCATTCTTCTAAAGGGATGCCTTCTACCCTTTCCACATCTGTGTCCAGTTTGTGAAATAAAAATGGAAAGATTGTTTGCTTATGTTTAGGCCAGCAAGTCCCTAACTCCAGGGCCAGTGCGATGGTGGTAGTAGCTATTAGTAAGAGTTCTAAGGGCTCAACTTTCAAGACTCAGCTCAGTTATCATCATCATCTCTAAACAAAGGCTTTCCTGACCTCTAGGTACAGTGAGGTTTCTATTTTTTGTGGTTAATTTCATATCATCTTACCACTTTCATTATGGCATTTAGTACATTATGACAGTTTTGCTTATCTCTTTACACTGACTTATTAAGGACCAGGAATGGATCTTATTTATACTTATACTTTCAATTCCCAGAACACAATAGGGGCTAAATAAATTTTATAAGTATATGCATTTATGTGTTTGGATAAATAGGTGGATACATTAGTGGATATGCATCTTTGTACCACACGTCCTTCTACAATACTTCATAAGGAGCTTCCATTAAAATATATACAATATAATAATAATAAAATATCAATGGATATAGAGAGCTACATAATTTCATAGACATTGTAAATTTCCTACAAAAAGTTGGGAGTGGAGGCTCATGCCTATAATTCCAGTGATGAGTCAGGAGGCAGGAGGATTGCAGGTTCAAGGGCAGAGGCAGCCTGTATAACTTAGCAAGACCCTGTCACAAGATGCAAAAATAAAAAACAGGCTAGGGGTGCAGCCCAGTGGTAGAGCACTTGCAAAGTATGTGTGAGGCCCTGGGTTCAACCCACAAGTACCAAAAAATAAAAATAAAAAAGTTGAAACTCAAATAAACCAATAACCTTAAGAGAAATTAAAATGATCATCAAAGATCTCCATCTAAGAAGGTGACCAACCTGACAATTTACATATAAGTTCCACAAAACCTATAAAAAGTTTTCCAGAAAAGACAAAAGCCACCTTATGATTTTATCATACTTCTGATACTCATAAAGGACAAGGCAGGATAAAAATTAGGCAGATTTCACTTATGATGTAAAAGTCTGAGATAAAATATCAGCAAATAGAATTTTGCTATTAAAAGGATAATATATCATAACCAAATAGGGATTTTCATAGAAATAAAAACATGACTCTGGTTTCTAATATATACCAAATGTAACCCATTACAGTAAGAATTAAAAGGAAAATCATTCATTTCATATAAAAATGCTTAGAACGATTACACAGATATGCAGAAATATAGGTAGTGTTTCAGAAAATGACAACAAACACCACATTTGTTAGAAACAAATTAGAACCATCAGGAGATGTTATCAGCTAAAGCAGTGGCCAGAGGACAAAGAGCAGGATGAAGAGGGACAGGCTAGCCTGGTAGACGTTCCAAAACGTCTGCAGCTCTGGGTTGGAAGTAAGGATGGTGGAAGAAAGAATCCATGGGTGGCCTAGAGAGAGAAGAGGTATACAAAAGAGAGAGAAGAGAACCAAGAACTGGGCACCCAGGAACAGCAAATTAAGGGGTCTGTGATGCGGGGTGAGGGGCAGAGAGAGTGTGGAAGGGAACAGATGGGGCAAGAAGAAAGGAGAGAGAAACCTGGGGGAAGTGGCACTGAGGAGGAGTGCTATGACAGAGCCAAAAGAAAGAGAGCCAGGGCTTAGGAGCCACAGGGTTGACTAATTAGAGGAGCCACTGACCTTCAAGAAAGCTGTGGTGAGGAGTGAAGGCAGTGTGGGTGGACATTCAACAGAACAGTGAGGAGAAACAGAAAATGAGCACTTCCACCACGAAAGGGAAGCAAATTAGGTGCAGCCACCTTGAGAAAGAAGTGTGGTGCAGAGGGAGCCTTGTGAGGTTGTGGTGGAACTGGCAATTTTGTGAGGCCACAGGGCAGCCACCTGTGGAGAGGAGAGAACCCGAGGGTGCTTCAGAAGGGGGTGATGGGTGGAGTGAGCTCCCGCTGGACACAGGAGGAGAGTGCTGCTCCTGAAAAATCACCTGGTATTTCTTCATGGAAAAAAGTAAGTGAAATCACTTCCATGTCACTCACTCATGAACTCAGTAAGTATTTACGAAGTATCAACCATATCCTTACCTTATATAAGCTTAGGAACTTAAAACAAAAATTAAACTAAATAAAAATGAGACAAAATTTGGCCCTTATCAGGCTAGGCCTAAAGGAGGCATGGACTTGGAAAGGACATGACTACTAGGCATATTGTCCCTCCGGTGGGATGCAAAGTGGCAGCTGGGACCCAGGACTTGGAATTCAAATACAGAAGTCCTTTACAACTTAGTAATGTGACAGAAGAACTTTTATTTCAATGACAAGTTTTAGATATAACTGGTTAGAGGAATCTCCTGCAGCCCTGCTGTGCTTGATGTACTCAAAGCTTTAGTAAAGACAAATGACAACAGGCAAAAGACTATGGCAAATGCTCATTAATATCAATAAACTTGATATCTGAACCTTCAATCTGCTGAGTAGCACATCATTACTTCTTTTCTTTCACCCTCCTCCCACTCATTTCCACTGGGATACAGCCTAACCTGACTACAACTATTAAGTCATGTCTAGTGCTAACCCTTATCACAGTTCTTAAATCATTCATTAAAATGGCTGGTTATATGGGGTTTGATAGAGAAAAAGAAAAGTAGAGGAGACATGTTCTGACTTTCATCCTGAAATACTGCTCTTAAGGCAGACTGGAGAGGACTTTTGCCACGTGACCCAGGACTACACTACATGTTAGATGGAGGTCTATGTCAAGTGGCAGAACAAGGGAGGAGAAATGCTGAATTCATAAATAGGGATCCAGAGAAAGTTGGAACAGAAGTGGCCTGTGAAGTCACAGAGTGAGCATTTCTTATCTGACAAGATGATAAAAATAATATGTCACAAGGCCAATTGATGAATACCTCACTTTAAAACTCAGGTTTTCAATCCAGACGTGGTGGTGCACACCTGTAATCTCAACATTCAGGATGCTGAAGCAGGAAAGTCGAGGTGAGTTTGAGGCCAGCCTGGTCTACAAAGTGAAACTCTGTCTCAAAAAATCAAAATCAGTCAATCCATCCATCCATCCATCCATCTACCCCAGGTTTTCTGGAGTGGCAAGGGGAAAAGAAGGGAGGAGAAAGAGAAACAATGGGGGGTAAAGAAGAGGTGGATAAGAGCAGAGTACACAATACAATTGCATGAAAATACCATTATGAAACTCATTATATCTTATGCTAATTAAAATTAAATTTAAAAACCTAGGTTATCTAGCATTTTTCTATTATGCCATGTTACTATGTTCCCTACTGCAAAAAAAAAAAAATACATTCCCAGTGAAAAAATATTTATTCAAGAAGGTGCTCTTTGTGAAAAATGTATAAATTAGTACTGTTCCAAAGTAGATTTGAACATCAGACTACAAAATCTCTAAGGTATACCATATGTTAAAAAATTCTGAACATGAAGTGGCCCACACCTGTAATCCCAGCAACTCAGGAGACAGAGGCAAGAAGATCTAAGTTTGAGGACAGAGGCAGCCTGTGTAACTTACTGAGACCTTGTCTCAAAAAATAAAAAAGATTAAAAATAGGTTTGGACTGCATTCCAGTGGTAGAGCACCTGCAAAGTATATGTGGGTTCAATTCCCAAGTACTGAAAAAAAAAAAAAAAAGGTTCTGAACCGAAAAGCCACCTTGTCGTTCACAATTTGGATTCTTTAGGTACCTTGCTTTCCTTTGACACTCACTTTTTAAAAATACACCTTATATTTTAGGGTTTTATATTCACAGCAAATCGGAGCAAGCAAAAGGTACAGAGATTTCCAATACAACCCCTGCCCCACACAACCATAGCCTTCCCAGTTATCAACATCTTCCACTAGAGTGGTTCTTCTGTTACAATCAATGAAGTGTTCTGATGCATTTGCACTCAACCTTCATAGTGCACATTAGGGGTCACTCTAGGTGTTATACATTCTATAGATTTAGGTAAATTTATAATGACAAGTCTCTACTTCACTGCTCTAAAAAGCCTCTGTGCCCTGACTATTCACACCCCCTCCCCAACCCCTAACAACTATTGATTTTTTGCTGTCTCTATAGTTTTGCCTTTTCCAGAAAGTCATATAGCTAGAATCATACCATATGTATCCTTTTCAAATTGGCTTCTTTTACTTAATGTGTGGGTAAGTTTCCTCCATGTCTTTTCACAGCTTGATAACTGATTTCTTTTTATTGAGGAATAATGTTCCATTGTTTAGATGTCCCACTGACACTTTCTTTAAATCTTTTGACCATTTTATTTTTACTCCCTCTCCTGATCCTTTCATTTACTGAAACATAAGCCAAACTCTTGAGAGGAGTCTGGTGATGAGAAAAAAAGAAAGAAACCCTGAAATTATGACTTAAATTAAGGCTTGCAGGGTTTCTGAGAATAACTATCCATATCCCACTCTACCATAGGAAAAAAATGCATTTCAATTAGAATATAAAGTAATCCTCCCTAAAAAATGTGGGAATGAAGAGACCCGTCCTGGATATTAGGACTGCATTTATCTCTGAAAAAAGTCTTGCTTTCAGGATGCATCAGACTAAGAGGAAATAACCTGGGGGCATATTAAATTTTAGTCTAACATTGAAGGAGGAAAAAAAGGAAGGAGAGAAAAATGAGACAGAGTGAAAAATAAGTTGACTGAGAGAAATTGAGAAAAAGGACAGAGAAACTTGTTAACTACAGGACTCCCTGAGCAGGATATTTTTTTTCCCTTTACAAGTTAGAAGCTACTGAATAATTCATGCCAAGCGTGGAAAGGCACTTTCCCTGGGTGATGTATAACTGAGCAGGAGAAAGCTTCGAGTGGGATCACCACATCAGCCACCACTCTTGCTTCTAAGCACAGTGTGCTCTTTCTCCTCTGGAGCTCAGCTTCTGCTTTTGCAGCCAAGCATCCTTGCTGCTGCTCCTGCTGCTGCTGCTTCTGCTGCTGCCTGCCTGCCTGCCTGCCCACCTGCTTGGGCTTGCAACCTGCCGCTTCACTTTCTCCAGCCTTACTGCTTCCTGAGAAGACTCCCTGCAGCTGCAGGCTCCTGCCTGGGACCATGTGTGTGGATGCTGCTTGGGAAAAGCCAGGCACTTGTTCCTGGCGCTGATCCCAGCTGAGTTTCTCCTGTTGATTTCTGGACCACAGATGCTGCTGCTGAGGAGGTCCTTCCTGGCATCCCTCCCTCTGCTATCACCAGCTAAGGACCAACCCCAAAGCAAGGTACCCTCCATCCCTTCCCCTTGGCATATTTCCCAGCTAGGATAGCTCTGCTTTCTCCAGCTGGCGATATTCCCAATTGCGCGCCGTGGGTGTGGGCGTGAGCGTGTGTGTGTGTGTGTGTGTGTGTGTGTGTGTTAGGTGGGAAGAGGAGACTGTTTTGGGTACTGCTCTATCCTAGGGTTTCCTTGGTGCCCGCAGGATGTAAAGCGGCCCTTCCCCGGGCTCTGGAGACATTTCCAAGGCAGACACTTGTCATCTGCCACCCCTGTTCTCCTTGAGCTCCCTCTCTTCCCCTCCCCCAGCCCATTATTCTGCTTCAGCCTTTTGTGTTGGTGGCAGAGGGTTGAAGGGATGTCTTTGCCCTCCCGGCAGGTGAAGTGTCAGAATGGGCCGCGCTGCGAGAAGCCGACGCTAGGGCGCGAGGTGTGAAGAGTTGGCCAGAATGACCAACTCCTCCTCCACGTCCACCTCCTCCACCACCGGGGGATCGCTACTGCTGCTCTGCGAGGAAGAGGAGTCGTGGGCGGGCCGGCGCATCCCCGTGTCCCTCCTGTACTCGGGTCTGGCCATCGGGGGCACGCTGGCCAACGGCATGGTCATCTATCTCGTGTCGTCCTTCCGAAAGCTGCAGACCACCAGCAACGCCTTCATCGTGAACGGCTGCGCCGCCGACCTCAGCGTCTGCGCGCTCTGGATGCCGCAGGAGGCGGTGCTGGGACTCCTTCCCGCCGGCTCCGCCGAGCCCCCCGGGGACTGGGACGGCGCGGGCGGCAGCTACCGCCTGCTGCGGGGCGGGCTGCTGGGGCTCGGGCTCACCGTGTCCCTCCTGTCCCACTGCCTCGTGGCCCTGAACCGCTACCTGCTCATCACCCGGGCGCCGGCCACCTATCAGGTGCTGTACCAGCGGCGCCACACGGCGGGCATGCTGGCGCTGTCCTGGGCCCTGGCGCTGGGCCTCGTGCTGCTGCTGCCGCCCTGGGCGCCTCGGCCCGGCGCGTCCCCGCCGCACGTCCACTACCCCGCGCTGCTGGCCGCCGCGGCGCTGCTGGCGCAGACTGCGCTGCTGCTGCACTGCTACCTGGGCATCGTGCGTCGCGTGCGCGTCAGCGTGAAGCGGGTCAGCGTGCTCAACTTCCACCTGCTGCACCAGCTGCCCGGCTGCGCCGCCGCCGCCGCCGCCTTCCCCGCCGCCCCGCACGCGCCCGGCCCCGGCGGCCCCGCGCACGCGGCGCAGGCCCAGCCGCTGCCGCCCGCGCTGCAGCCTCGTCGGGCGCAGCGGCGGCTCAGCGGGCTGTCGGTGCTGCTGCTCTGCTGCGTCTTCCTGCTGGCCACGCAGCCGCTGGTGTGGGTGAGCCTGGCCAGCGGCTTCTCGCTGCCCGTGCCCTGGGGCGTGCAGGCGGCCAGCTGGCTCCTGTGCTGCGCGCTGTCCGCGCTCAACCCGCTGCTCTACACGTGGAGGAACGAGGAGTTCCGCCGCTCCGTGCGCTCCGTCCTGCCCGGCGTCGGCGACGCCGCCGCCGCCGCCGCCGCGGCCACCGCCGTGCCCGCCATGTCCCAGGCGCAGCTGGGCACCCGCGCCGCTGGCCAGCACTGGTGACCCGGCCGCGGCCCGAGGGAGCGCAGATGCCGGGTTTCGGGGTCATTGGCCATCGCCGTCTCCTCTCGTGAAGTCTCCCCTGCCCCGGTGAAGACTCCCTCCCGGAAGCCCGAGAAACCGGTGCCGAGGTTGCGCCTTCGGCCCAGTACAGTATCTGAACCAAGGTCTTTCCCTGAATGGAGTCCCGAAGTCGTTATGTACCGCCAACTGATTTTTATCCTTTTTTTTCCCCTGATTCTAGAGAAATCCGTAAGTCATAACACGGAAGACTTCGAGAACTTGCGAATTGGCATTTTGAAAGAACCAGCTAATTTATTTCAACACAGTTTGTTTTTGAAAAAGAGCTTTCATAACATATAACCCTTCCCACCTTCATTGTCTTACACAGTATATGAAGCGCCTTGAGTGTGCATGAGCCAAAGGTAATATTTAGGAAGGAGTAACATGTAGAAAGTATTTTAGAAAGTAACCTATCTTTGGTGATGCTCCCTTCTGTTTTAGCTGAGTCTTTATATATTAACCTGGAAGAATGAAGTTACACATGTGCACACGGGTGTGAATTGCCATTATGACCTAAACCCTTTATTCTTAAAAGGGATTTTTAAAAAATTAATCCTTGAATGAGATAGAATCTTAGCCAGGGAGGAAAAAAACCCATTTTTAAAATTTTACATTCTTTTTTTTTTTTTTTTTCACTTCTAAGATTGCAAAGGAGGCTGGGGTTTAGCTCAGCAGAGTGCTGCTCTGTGCTCTCTGAAGCCCTGAGTTTGATCCCCAGCATTACAAAAATGGGAGAAGGACCAGGCAGCCCACTCCTGAAACAATCCCCAAACAACGAGACATTGAAAACCCTTTGAATAGCAGAGAAGCACTGACATAGTGCTGGGCATGGCACTGTGTTGAGGGGTGTTGCCTTCTGTTGTACATAGGGTCGCTATGAGTTGGTCCCGACACGAGAGCACCTAATAACAAGATTGAAAAGTAGCACTGAAGGTTGAAGTGGAAAGTTTCCAGCTTGTTGATTGATGATCTGAAGCCAGAAATGGAATTCTGAAAACAAATAAGGGGATTATCTATTTTAGGTACCATTTCACATTTTATAAAGCATGCACACCTGTTGCTACCCTCATTTTGTAGCCAATTTATTTGCCTTATGAGTGTGATTGCAGCTTTGAACATTCTGTACTATAATGGTTGCTAAGGAGAATAAGTCCTTTTTTCTCTTTAACATTTAAAATATTTCCATGCACATGATATAATTAAACACTAATACCATAACTACATAGATAATATTAGCTGCTATTGCATGCTCCTAGATGCTAGAACTTATTGGGCATGTGGTATACTAAAGCAATACCCATTAGAAAAGGACATTTTACTTTTTCCAGACACCAGAAGAAACGGCCTTCAATTATCTGAAAAGAGACACAGAGACAGTTCTGGCTACCTAGAGTTCTTCTTGTCTTTATCTAATTTATGAGAAAATTCCCAGCTGGGACTTTATCTCAAACCGAACCACAGTTGAGATGGATCAATAATATGGTTTGACTCTGCAAAGCCATCTGTACTCTTTGGGGATTTTAACAAGCCACACATTAGAGAGTAGCACTGTTTTTATGTGGTTCATATATGTTACCCTGACATTTAACATTAATTTCATATCTGTTGAAAGCAGTATAAAAAATTCAGTTATGTAAAATGAACAATTCAAATGGGACTGTGTTCTCAAATGTGTTATTTGAGATTTCTCGTTTTCATCTTTAATTTACCAAATTTATTTAGGAACATTTGAAATGAAAAATCATGTGAAATCACCTTATAAAATTAAAATGAGAAGAAAGAATAATCATATATTAGACTGGTAACTACATCAAATCTGGGGCCAAAGAGCCTCGGTTAACTGCACAATTCAGGAACAAAAACAGCCTGCTTTGTTATATTCTTCCCCATCTTAAGCCAGGATATTAGGAACACTTGCGCATTTGAATAATTATGGGAGTTACAGGAAACTTTGACATGTTTGTAGTAAAACAAAATAAATATATTTGTCAAAATAATAAATCAGCAGTCATTTTATATCTATTCCCTTTGTGCATGCACCATTTCTCTCTTCCTGAAGTTTCACCTGTTCCCATTTTCCTTGATTCAGATATTCAATTAAAGTCTGGACAACTACAACTATTCTTTTGAGTTTTATTTCTCCCTTTTTTCCCTGTCTCTTCTGTCTCTGTCTCTCGTTTCATACCTGCTTAAGGACACTGTTACAGAAGACGTGGAATTCCAAAGCACTAGTGATGAAGTTCAATTCTTGCTGGGTGTAATTTTATTTGTAATTTCTAAAATGATCTCTACCTTATAGAATTAAATAGGGTCCATCTCCCAGGATTAAGAAGAAATAGGAATAATTTCCTTTCTGTAAGTGCTGGGGAATAGGTTGTAACAATAGCAGGAGAGCTTGAGGTTATCCATTTTGGGGGGACTGGAGGACATTTTTCTAAATCTCTATCAAAAAGATCTTTTAATTAGGTCTTTATCCTTGTTTCTCACTGTGGGAAATGAAAACAGCTTCCCCCATTGTTTCTATAATTTGCCACACAGATAAAAAGCTTTTCAAGTGCATACCTGTTATCTTGCAATGTTTCTGGCTAGCACTGAGAACCATGTGCTGGCTTCATGCCATGTGGGAGACCTACTTTAGATTAATTTACCAGTGATTAACTCCACAGGACTGACTCACTTTTAATTTCAAAGTAGCAATGGTATGTTTAAAAATGCCTTACTTGTGCACTAGCTGTGAGTGTTAGAATTATTGCTTTGAAAAATAATAGAGGTTGTGTTCTAATTTAAACAAAACCACATATTATCCATGCAGGAATAAAAAAAGATTCCTAATTGCTATTGTGGATTGCCCTATTTTGCTTTTTCTCCTTTTTTCTTTAGGTGTATATCTGTTAAGACATGTAGCGCCCGCTTTCCTTCTCCATGCATTTTAATAGCTAAATTCTAGCATGTAATAGCTATTTCTCCTAGCACACCCTTCCTTCTAAAATGAAGCATGTGAATAGACAAGAATTCTGTTTCGTACAGAGGCATTCATGGCTGGTCTTTGCTGTAAAAGCTATGAGAAGAGTTCCAGGTCACAAATTTCTCTTTGTCTCAGAATTAGGGAAAAAGGTTTCTGCAGTGGGAGAGTGGTTCTTCATGGGAGGGCCCAGACCAAGGATGGAGAGGGGCAGGAGTCGGGGCAGGGTAGGATCTCACTTTAACCCTTTGAGAGAGAAAGTTCTTGAAAAGATCTGCTTCCCGATGGAGAGCTGGTTTGCTTTGAATTCACCGTGCAGTGCCACCCTGCTCTTCTGATGCCAACTGTATTGGCTGACTTCGATATGTCATGTGTCACCTTTATTCCATCTCCCAGGGATTCAGAAGATCTCATCTGGCTCTTTGGCAGTCCTACGACCCCACTTGACAAAGGGCATCAGTGGCATAAGTCTAAATTTAGGAACATTCTGAAAAATTGTAGTGGCCCATACTCTCAAGGACTATTCTTAATGTCTATGGGTGTGGGGCAAGAGTGGAGCTCCAGATGGAGCTCTTGGTCTGCAGGAACAAGGGGGGAGCTTTTCTCCACCCCCTTTAACATCTGGAGGGCCCTCTGGTCTATGTGTCAATCAGCCCACAGATCTAAGTTCTGACCCATTCCTCTCTCAGCCAGCTGCTGTGCCCACCTTGGGGATCTACTGGCACACATACAGGGGCCAGAGCTGCCCTGAGCCATTTGGTCAGGAAATTCTTGGGTTTCAGGCACCAGCACCTGTGGAGGGAGGCAGAGGCTCTGGGTTGGCACATTTTCTTGGGCTTCCTTTCCTTGTGGGAAAGGTGGCCTGAGGAGGGTGGAAGAGTGCCCTTTAAAGCATACACCCAGGTTTGGACCCTGGGTTCTCTAAGGGCCATACTTCTGTCAGGCCTGCTTGTACACAGACCCCCTTCAGGCATCCTCTCCTAGCTTGTCTCACCTGCAGGGACTCCTTAAACAGGTGCCCCACACAGGGTACTGCTTTGTTCTTACCACGTTCCCCAGATCACATCAGGCCTAGTGCAATAGGCAAGGGGGATGGTAATAAAAGAATTACAAGGGTGTAGATGAAACAGAGGTTGGACATTGATGGTTGCTGAAGGGAAGTGATGGGTACATGGGGATGCATTGCACAGTTCTCTCTACTTTGATGTATCTTTGAAAGTTGCATTGTGAGTTTTTTTTAAACGGTGGAGACAAAACTAAAAATTAAAGATGTGAATGATGAGAGGAAGAGACAGAGTAAAGAAAGAAGAGTAACCGAAGCCCAAAGTTACATAAAGATTGAATGAAGAAGCTGGGGTTCAAAACTTGTCTGAATCTAGAGCGTGAGGCTGTAATTACCACAATGTAGAACAAAATCAGAATTTTCAAATCAGATATGGAGTCTCCTCCATGTTGTCACAATTCCCTATTTTCCCAAATCTCTCTCTCCCCTCTCACATCCTTTGTTATAGCCTAACTGATACGCAAGCTGCCTTTTAAACATGGCCCGTGCTGTGTTTGAGCCTTGGCTCAATGAAGGGCCTGCCTGGAATGTCCTAAGTTTTCCTCACTTACCCAACCTTTATTCTTCCTTCCAGGAAGGCTCATTCACTTTCTTTCTCCTCATCAGAACTCTCACATCCTCTCCATAACTCTACCTCCACAGAATTCCTGTAGCACTTTGTTCTGATATACCCCTCTTATACTATCTCTTTCTTAATATATGTATCTTGTCTTGAAAACTAAGCAGGAAAAGTTTCATTACAGTTTATTTTTCAGCCCTTTGATATTTGTAAAGTGAGAATACTGTCTTTTATCTTTTTTTAACCCTAAAATATGTTGTTTGTTGTTGTTAGGTGCCATAGAGTTGCATTTGACTCATAGGGACTGTCATAGGGTTTTCAAAGGCTGATGGTGTCGAGAGTGGACTGCCATGTCCTCGCGTTTTCACAGTGCTGGGGATTGAACCCAGGTCCTTAGACAAGGTGGAGCAGCACTCTACCAACTGAGCTAAATCCCAGCCCATCTAAAATATACTACTAATTTAATACATATTTGTAATTGATGATGGTATTTTTAAAGAAAAGATGATTTGGTCCTTTCCCTTACATGTTTATCTTTCCCTTAATGAAATAGACTCAAGAATAAATCCTAGTTCCCAATTCATATCTTGCCAAAGATTACCCAAGAGTAATAATGTATGGGATTATTAGCCAATGTATCGATCCCATGCTGTCATTACTGTCAATTGAGGATAATTTGTACTCCTATCATATCCAAACAATGCTCACACTAAGTTTCAGTCTTGATTACTATTTGAATTGCTCAAAGTCAAATTGCTCAACATGTGCAACTATTTCTCAGGGCCTTTCATAGAAAAGTTATGTATTTTTTTAATTTGTAAAAGCCTTAATCATTGCTAATCAATAACCATGAAATTTTTCTAGAACCCTAGAAGAAATAACAGTGGGAATGTCTTTATCTCTCCTTGTTAGTTTATATGATGATGGACCCGGAGAATGTGCTAGAGATTGTCTAGGCTGAGTCTCCTATTTTTATTAGATAGATAGTGCTTCAGTTTTAAATCTTTCTGGTATAAGTTAGGCTGGTTTACCATTTTTCTGTTTCAGGGTGTGGAAAAGTATGTAGCATCCTTCATACATTAATGCTGTAACAGATACTCTACTTTTTGCCAAATGACAGTTCTATGAAATGTTGGCATGATTAAATCCCCCATTGCTATAATATTTGCCCTTGTAAAAGTTTTATTTCTTTAAAATGCAGTTTATTTTTTCTATCTATCTACAGATATATGTTTTCCTAGAAAGTTTTAAAAATTCAGAAACAGATGAAATAAAGCCATACATAGTTCCACTTTCCAAACATTACCATCCTAAAGATTTTGCTCCACCATTTACTCTTTTCTCTCACTTTTGTGTATATGTGTGTGTGTGTGTGTATATATATATATATATGTATATATATATTATATATAATACTATAATATGCACTATAATACTATAATATGCACAATCTCTAGCATATATACTATGTTGTTAGTTGTTAGGTGCCATCAAGTCGGTATCCGACTCATAGCGACCCTCATAGGGTTTTCAATGGCTGACTGTTTCAGGATTGCCTTGGGAGTGGATTGCCAGGTCCTTCTCCCAAGCATATATACTATATATAATACTATATATATAGTATATGTGTGTGTGTGTGTATATGTAATCAAATGTAAGTATAGCCAGAAAATATACACTGACATATGAGGTGTGAACAAAAAATAAGGTGAACTCTGCTGTTGTGCACCATCTAACAGAAAGAGAACTTCAACATGGGAAGCTGCAAGCAGCATGTCGAACCTTGATAACGGTGTGTAACAAGTTTTGGTATGGCAATTTCTGTCAAATAAACGTTACATGTGCTCTCATCCCCCTATTCACTGGATCTAACACTGTGCAACTTCTGGCTCTTCCTCAAAGTCAAAAAGACTATGAAAGGTAAATATTTGGAGTTGATTCCATACATGGAGGCAGCCGAGATAGAGCAACAAAAGACACTCAAGAAAGAAGACTTCTACAACTGCATCAGAAACTGGCAAAGAATAAGGGGATAAGTGTATTTGAAGTCCAGGGGAGTATGCTGAAGGGGATTAATGGCAATGCGTTTTACCATAGTACATTTTTTTAACTTAAACATTCACTATATTTTTGGATCACACCGTGTGTGTGTGCACGCTCATCTGTGTAAGCTGGTGAAAGATGTTATAAAGGGAAACCTGGTAACACATAGTATTTGCCACTAGTGCTTATCACAATTAGAATATGTTTAACTGCAAATAATAAACCATCTAACTGACAATGGCTAAAACAATGAAGAAACTTCCTCATTAAATGAAAGAGAAGTGTAGAGGTAGGTGCTTCCAGAATTTGGTTAGCAGCATGATATCATTAAAGACCAGGTACTTTGCATCCTTCTGCTCCACCAACCTCAATGTTGTTGCCTTATGGTTCCAAGGAAGCTGTTGTAATTCTAAGCAATGATGATCACATGACAGCATCCCAAAGAGAAGGGAGAGAAAAGTCTCTTTTTCTTGTCTCTCTTTGATAAGAGAAGAAACTCCAGGAAACTCCCATCAAAGACTCCTACATCTCATGGGCCAGATGTAGTTCACATGGGCAAATCTAAAGGAAACTGGGCTATGAATACCTAGCACTAAGAAAAAATATCATGAGACATGCACCCAGTGCTTGTCAGCACACATGATTTATGCTTTGCCACTGTGCTGCTGTCTACCTACACAATAGATTTTATCTCTTTCTCAGAAGTTATACTGCAGATTAAAATGAATAGGTCCTTGTGCAATTTCCAGTGTCTAGAAGACATTTGTATAAGCATGCTTCTCAGAAATAGGATCTTTCCTGACCTGTTAATTGGCTTTTTGACAGTATGAACAGGTGAAGCTGTAAGATATACAGCCCACCAGCCTCTTTCTGTTCTTGCCTCCCTGTAGTTACTCTCTGGCTGATTCTGGAGAGAGGACTGCCGGGACAGAATAGGAAGCATGTGAGAGGAGGAAAGAGAAGTCTCACTGGGCGGAATAGGGCTCAGGTGAGAGGAGCCCTAGGGCTGCTGCCCGCATCAGTTCCCATGCGATAGGATTGTTTCCAGATTGTAGTCAGAGCATAGTGGGGCCTGGAGGTGGCCAATAAACAGCACCCTCTTCACTGTCTGAGTTGTGAACCACGTGAGAGGTAAGAACAGGAAGAGCTGGTTGGGGAAACCAAAACTCATTATTGTTAATGAGGTTGAGGGTGGAGGATGCAACTTAATGTGTCAAAATGGCTTTGCTAACTCTCTCTCTCCCAGTCTCACCCCTGGAGTAAGCTGGTTAAGTAGCTGTCACTGGTCCAGGTGGCGAGGAAAGGAGAGAGGCCACATCTCTTTCACTCAAGGAATTGTAAATGAGCTCCCTTCCACTGGGAAACTTGGACAAATGTCTATTGCCTATCTATCAGGTAACACTTCACATACAGAGGTGGTCTAAAGAATAGGGCAAGAGGCCAGGAGTATCTAGCAAAAATTCCTTCTGATGGAGGCCAGACAAGTGAAAAATGACATTTTCTTCTCAAAGTACAAATTCTGTGATTTTGAACCAGGGATAGATAGGCTTATAGAAGAATCACTCAGGTAAACCACAAAGCTGTGTTTCTATCCAATTTTACCAGTTAGAGGAAATTCTTTCCAGTTTCTGGCCACGGGTAAACTCCCAGTTATATCAAGGAGCATTAGCCAGGTATCATTTCATCTAGACCTTAAGTGCGAAATTAAGCTGTAAATACACATAGTCTCCACATCTGGGAAAGGATAATATTTTTACTATATTACAAAGTATGATTAAGGAAGGAAATAATCAGTTTGGAGAAGACTAAGTGGGAAAATGTTGTTTTCAAATATCAGAAAGGCCATCAAGCACAATAATAATGCTAGCCTCCATTAGATGCAGTGCTAGTTTACCTCATCTAATTTTCACACTGACCCTATAAGGCAGGTGGGCTGGGATTTAGCTTAGTGGGCAGAGCGCTGCGCTGCAGTCTCTGAGGCCCCGAGTTCAATTCCCAGCACCGCAAAAATGGGAGAAGGACCTGGCAATCCACTCCCAAGGCAATCCCGAAGCAGTTAGCCATTGAAAACCCTATGAGGGTTGCTATGAGTAGGATACCGACTCGACGGCACCTAACAACAACTATAAGGCAGGTATTTTGAGTTCAGCTTTATAGTTGAGGATCCTGATTCATTGCCAAGGTTACTGGCAAGAGAAAGAGCTGACTATTGAACTAAAATCTGGCTGACTTGGAAACCTAGGCTTGTAAACACAATACCGAACTGCAGAAGAGGGAGCAAACATTTGATGTGAGGTTCTAGAAGCAAAATTTTGCTCAGTGGGTGGGAGATAGATTTCAACTTAATATGAAAAAAAAACTTTATATCAATTAGAGATGCTCAAAATAGTCTGGGCTGTTTTAGGAGATTGTGACTTTCCCAGCACCCAAAGACATTGAGTAGGGTGTGGAGGATTAGCTTAGGAAAGGATGTCTATAACGTGTGGGAAGCGTCACCATATTAACTCTGAGATGCCTTTCAAGTCTTATGTCTATGATTATATAATGTCCCTTCTTCTGCTTGCAGGTGAAAAAATCTTTCTTGCCCCAGGCCTGTGATAAGTGAGATGATTAGTCACAGAAGTGTGATTGCAAAAATCCTTACCCACACCAGTCAATAGAGAAGTTAGTCTCAGCAACTAGAGATATCCCTCCTTGGGCCCAGCAACATGAATAGGACACATCCTCAGTAACATCCCCCCATTTCTGCTGCTCCCTGTGAGTTTCCTTTTTGTTCCCACCTCACTACCAAATATTTTTTAAGTGGAATATAGGCTAAAAGAAGTGCACTTCATTTAAATTTTCTCTGGTGAAATATTGAGGTTTAATGTACTATCTCACTTGAAAACTTTTATAAGGCTTTTGATTGCTTTATATGATTTGAGCAGATTTCAGAGAAGACTATTTGGATGAGAACTAACTATGGTCGGCTCCTGTGTAAATGCTACCTTTGGTGAAAATAGTTCCTGGCTGACTTTTTTCACATGTGCCAAATTCTCAAGTAGATCTTAACCAAAATCTACTTGTGTGTTCAGCACAGGCATAGCACAGTGACAATCTGGTTCTTCTCAATGTTTTGACACAATGAAAGATTGATAGACTAAAAATTACCAACACACAAGCTTAGCTCGTTATAAACTGAGGACCATTCCCAGCTTCTGGAGGCTACTGCTCTCCATGGCTTATTCTCTTCTCTCTATCTTCACTATAACCAGTAATGGGTTGCTTCCCTAACATGTCACTTCTCTGTGACCTATCCCTCTGCTTCTTTGTACTTTCTATGAACTCATGAAATTAAATTTCTTCCCCTATCCTGTGATAATTCAGGATAATCTCCCCATCTCAAGGAACCTTGGCAAATCTCTGAGATCTTACTGTCCAAGAATAGTATTGGCTTTTTGAAGTAAAGAAATACTGGCTCTGTTTGTCTATAAGCATGCTGAAGAAGAAAAAGGTAGATTCAGTGAGTACATTGGCTGGTAAGGAGTTTGGGTTAGGCACTATAGGAAATTTTGGAATAATAATTTTATTTATAGCATTAAGGTCTTGTACAAATATCCATTGCCATTCATGGAGTTTTTGGACAGGTAGGATGGGAGTATTTCAAGGATTATTATTATTATGTTGTTAGATGCCATTGAGTCAGGTCCAACTCATAACAACCCTATGTACAACAGAATGAAATACTCCCTGATTCTGTGCCATGCACAGCACTATCGTCAGTGCTTCTCCTCTATTCATAAGGTTTTCAATGTCTAAGGATTATTATGTTGTTAGTTGTTGTTAGGTGCCGTCGAGTCCGAGTCCGACTCATAGCGACCCTATGTACAGCAGATCGAAACACTTGCCGATTCTGTGCCAGGCAAACAATCTTATTTATGTTTAAGCCCATTGTTGCAGACACTGTGTTAATCCATCTGGTGGAGGGTTTTCCTCTTTTGCGTTGACCTGCCACTCTTCCAAACATGATGTCCTTCTCCAGGGATTGTTCTCTCCTGA